>NXFB01000027.1:165775-193058 GCA_002525835.2 Ipomoea batatas | reverse complement strand
GAGGGGTACCTCAACATCGGGGTTCATGTCAATAATAAAAAAATAACCAGGAAAATGAATTTTTCCACTCTCACTAATACATCCTCTACTATACCGCGAGGGTATTTCGTGGATCTATCCGCCAACTGGATGCAAATCTGTGTTGGTTTAAGAGTACCCAAATTCAACTTCTTAAACAAAGCATATGTAAATAGATTGATGCTAGCACTGAGATAGGCTAAAACCTTATTAAAAGAAGTCTCACCTATGTAGATAGTGAAGCTCCCCGGATCCTTAAGTTTCTTGGGCACTTCCTTGTGCAAAATAACCGAGAACTCCTCTCCAAGCACCACCATAGCCGACTCGTCCAATTTCTTCTTGTTTGAGAGGAGGTCCTTAAAATATTTTGCATACCGAGGCATTTGTCCCAAGGTATCAACAAAACAGTCCTTTAAAGTTCAAACTTCAAACCTATCAAGTACACATTACAAAATACTAAACACTCAAAAATGAAAATTAGAACTTTAAAACATCGCAAATTATATGAGGGACCATGATCCACAATGCATTGTGGACCGTGGTTATGGCTGATACTGTAATTGTGTTGAACGGATATTGAGTTGTGTTGAAAAGATACTGCAGTTGTGTTGAAAGGAAATTGCAGTTTCCTCTCAAAACAACTGCAGTATCCGTTCAACAGTTCAACACAATTGCAGTATCAACCATGACGCATCGTACACAATGCATTGTGGACCACTGGCAGTAATTAAATACTTAAACATGTAATAACATATTTAGTATTAAAAATAAAATGATTTATTCATAAAAAATACGCCTAATAAAATATTGTCAATTAAAAAATTAAAAACAATAATTAAAAAAATTTACCTGAGGGGGAAGGGTGACTGTCGGAGTGTCGGACACTCAGACTCGGACTGACTCGGCGTCTCCGCGTCTCGATCGACTGGGCGGAAAGGTTTAGGCGTTAGCGTAATGGCATTTGACAACGTGAGTCGTGCTGTCGTGAGGGCGGTGAGGCCGCGAGGACTGAGGGCGTAGATGTCAGACTCGTAGAGCGTAGGTCTAGGGAAGACTCATAGAGCGTGGGTCTGCAACAATGGAGGTCGGAGAAGACCAGTGGAGTCATGGAGGGAGAGCGTCGATTGAGGAGGAACTGAGTAAATGTCTTAACTTGGTTGGGTTAGGTCATTAGAATTTTCAATTTAGGCGTGCTACTGGGTCTAGGCTATGGTTTGAATACTTGAATGGGCTGAATGGGGCAATGGGTTTACTTAATTGTAATGTACAAATATATAATTATAAAATATATAATATAATATTATATATCGGTTATCGGTCGGTGAAATAACTGAAAAATCGAAAAATCAAATTTTTTTTGAAAATAATAACCGTAATCGATCGATAACCGATTTTTTGATTGGTTCGGTTATCGATTAGCGGTTAGCGGTCGGTTAACCGATATTTTGTTCACCCCTATGCCCTATGTGTGCCCATTGATGATGAAAGTGTGATGCACTCCCTATTTTCTTGTGACTATTCTAAGCAAGTTTGGCAAGTTTCTAAACTTCAATTCCCATATCTTGTGTTAGTGGTAACAATTTCCCTGCTTGGATGACTAATGCTAGGGAAATTCTAGATGATCAGTTGTTGGTGCTTAGCTTGTTGCAGCTATACTTTACGAAAGAGTTAATTCTAGCAATGGTCCTCCGACTATGTTGATTTTTCAAAATTAGTCTCCGACTTTTAATTTGGACAATTTAGGTCCCTTGACTTTTAAATTTTTCTAATGTTGGTCCTTTCGTCAAATTGTAGTTAAATTGAGGTCAAATGAATGGGTAAAATTGTCCGTTCACCTGTATAGTGTATTATTACTCGTATTTCTCTTGTCATATACGCTATATATATGAATATAATCTCAGTCGAAGAGATTTCAACTGAGATTATATGGCTTTGATTGAGACTTCGATTATGACTATATTCATATATACCGCGTATAGAACAGGAAAAATACTAGTAATAATACACTAAACATATGAACGGACAATTTTACCCATTCATTTGACCTCAACTTAACCAAAATTTCACGAATGGACCAACATTGGAAAGAATTTGAAAGTCAAGGGACCTAAATTGTCCAAATTAAAAGACGAGGACTAATTTTAAAAAATCAACATAGTCGGAGGACCATTGCTGGAATTAACTCCTTTACGAAATTTGGAAGACACGAAATTGTGCCGTGTGGGAAGCAGTTTTGCCTAGGCCATCATTAGTTTGGTATACGCCTTCATCATCCGCTCGTGCATGGAGGCAGCCCACAAATTGTATCCCATGCCATGATTGTACATCATATGATCAGTAGTCACCAGGCCCGACCCTGGGCATGTCTGCCCAGGGCCTCCAAATTTTGGGGGCCCATATTTAATTTTTTTAATGTATGGTATATAGAGATTAGAGGAATGAGGATTACAGGCTGGAGGCATGCATTACGGCATTACGGAAGCGGCAGGTCGGCAATTTAAATCCTTTCCTTAGGCAAATTATACTGTGCACCGTGGTGCACATAGCAATGTGCACCACTTACCTAAACAACGTCGTTTTGAGCATTGTAAACTAATCATCCATTTTTTTTTAAAATCACGTTTTTCGTTTCGACCGGTCTGTATTTATGTTAATATTTTGTGTATTCCAGGCAATCATTCTGTGTATTCCAGGCAACCGTTCTGTGTATTCTAGGCAACCGTTATGTGTATTCATGTTAGTAACACATGTTGTGATTTCATGTTAGTAACACATGTTGTGATGTGTTTGTGCATTTGAATGTTTATAAGGATGAGTTATGTGTATTTTGTGTAAATATTCTGTGTATATATTCATGTTATTAACACAAGTTGTGATGTGTTTGTGCATTTGAATGTTAGGAGGATGAGTTCTCTGTGTATTTTGTGTCAATATTCTGTGTATTCTCGGCAAACATTATGTGTATTCTAGGCAAACGGTCTGTGTATTCTATATAATGATTATGTGTATTATAGATAATGAATTCCCTGGAGTCATTCGCGTTGGCGTTCGCATCCACTAACATCTGTGTATTTTGTGTCAATATTTTGTGTATTCTGGGCAAACATTCTGTGTATTCTAGGCAAACGTTTTGTGTATTATAGATAATGATTATGTGTATTATAGATAATGAATTCTCTGAGTCATTCGCGTCTGTGTCCACTAACACCAAAACGACGTCGTTTTACGTACGTGGTGCACATTGCTATGTGCACTGTGGTGTAGGGTATAACGATTGCTTTCCTTACCAAAATCCTTTAAATCCTTTCCTTACCATTACGCAAGCGGCAAGTCGGCAATATAATGCATTACGGCATTACGCAAGCGCAACGGCTAATTAATTGGCTATTTAAATCCTTTCCTTACCAAAATTGCTAAGCTTATATGTACACAAATCTCGCAAGTCACAACTAGCCTAATTAGGTATTAAGCAATTTTTTAATTGATGCAAACATCACTCAACAGACGACGAAAGCAGTAGCACGAAAGCAAATACGCAATTGACGCAATAGACGATAGATCGTAGACGCACTTAGAATTCTTCAATTCTTCTTGATTACTCAAGTTATTCAATTCTTTTAACAGGTAATTAAAATTATTAAATATTTCACAATTCTTATTCATTGTTTTATTTACAAGACTTAATAATTCTGATTTTAGAACAATATTTCAAGAATTTGTTTCTTGATTAATTATTTATTCATAGAGCTTCTAAATAAATTCTTATTTTTTTTTAGGATTTTATAATTATTATCTTCTAGAAAATATTCATCTGGGTTTGAGAAGCGTAAGAAGAAAAGAAGAATTGAGCAACTAACTCAACCTCAAAAGGGAATTCTTGAAAAATTCATTATAAAAGAAACTCAAATAGATGTGCAAAAAGATGATGCCCTGGAAAAATTGTTAGATGCTAATCTTCATTTAGAAGATCAAGATGAAAATGAGCTTAATAACTTTGAATTTTTGTTAGCCACCATCATTTGGTTTGAAATCTTATATGCAGTTAATTTAGTTAGCAAGAAATTACAGACAAAAGATATGCTTCTTGATGTTGCTATTAATCAAATTAAATGGTTAGTTTCTTTCTTCAAGAATTATAGAGAAAATGGTTTTTCTATTGCTATGGATATTGCAAAGGAAATTGCCACTGAATTATAAATTGAGCCCGTGTTTTCTCAAAAGCGAAAAATTCATAGAAAAAGACACTTTGATGAGAGTGCTGATGACACTTCATTATCACTAGAAGAATCTTTTTGGGTGTATTATTTCTTATACATTGTTGATCAAGCTATTATTCCATTAACCCAGTGGGTTGAGCAATATGAAGTATATGAAGGAACTTTTGGTTTTTTGTTTAGTTCTCACAAGTTACAATTAATGTCTAATATGGATTTGAAGTCTTGTTGCATTTGTTCAGAAGCAGCTCTTAAGAAAGATGAACAGTGTGGTGATATTGATGGAAATGAATTGTATATTGCGCTAAAATTGCTTAGAGAGATTTTATCGAAAGAAAAGATAAGGGTAGTGAGTATAGTGAATTCTCACTGAAGCAGATGTGATGGATTGTTTTCCAAATGCTACTATTGCATATCGAATATTATTGACTATCCCAATTACGGTTGCCCCGCAGAAAGGAGTTTTTCAAAGTTGAAATTGTTGAAATCTTACTTACGATCAAGTATGTTGCAAGAGAGACTTAATGGATTAGCTTTAATAAATGAGAGGAAGAAGTTGACATCAAAAATTTGGTGGATGATTTTGCATCTAAATGTGCGACACATGTCACTTTTTTAATGAAATTTAGATGTGTTAATTATAAAATATTTATATTTTCAATTTTTGACACAACTTTTTAAACAACTATTATTTATATATAAAAATTATTTGAAAAAAGGAGCCCAATTTAAGATATTGCATAGGACCTCAATTTTATTGGAACGGCCCTGGTAGTCACATGCAACCCCCTCTATGCTTTATTGATGTAGGCTTCAAGTCTGAAACGGGAGAGGCAACATTCGGTGCCATCTTGCTAACCCCAAATAATAACTTCATAGCACCCATGAATGGAAAACTACTAGCTTGCAAAATGGTGGATGGCGAGTTTAGTCTTTGAATGTCCAAATCCATTACTTTATTAATTGACATATTAATGCCATAAATAGGCCTTAGGTGACTAAAATTGTCAATGTAGGAATCTGACTCTCGAAAATCACTAGAAAATGGAAAAATACGGAAAATTAGCCAGGAAAATAACCCACAAAAGGTTGAATAAACCTGGAACCACCAAAGGGATGAAAGCGGACGATCTCGGGGTGGTTGGAAGCACGAGTCGTGTTCCCACTGTCCTTAAAACCTTATTTACCGCCTCACGGGGTGCTGGAGCGTTGCGGTGTAGATTTCCCAGAATAAAATGTACTATGATCCTTGCATTTGAGCACACAAACTTAGGATCCGGTGGACTAGGACGTGGGATGAACGCAGGTGGCTTGAAGGATGATGAGCAGTGTTTTGAGGGAGAAAATGCAGTGTTTTGAGGGAGAAAATCTGTGTATTTTCGCGTGTTGTAAGCTTCTAGCTTGGTGTAGTATTCTAAAACTACTGCTCACCTACGAATATATATTAGAGGAAATGGATCATAGTATAGTATTAATCATTAATAAAATACATGTAACCTCCACCCACTAGCAGACATAATATTAATTATTAATAAAATACATGTAACCTCCACCCACTAGCAGAATATAGGAGGTGAAATGTCGCTCTCGAAAGTTGCACATATTCAAGCATTTTCAAGCTCAGTTTGGGAATTGATTTGCGCGCGAGAGAAAGCCTCTATGCAATACAAGTCAATTAACCTTTAAAAAAGCTCTTGTATTTATAGTGGGGCAAATCTTCATTTCCAACCAATGTGGGACAAAGCTACATAAGCTTTTCCTCAGCTCACCCAAATTCCATCTCAAATGGGTCTACTTTGAGAACCAATTTCTCATTCACCCATTATCCATTTTGAGCGTACAAAATATGGATCTCTTCGTCTAACTACGAAGAACCCGAATCCATATTGACCCGACCCAAAGCGGACGTGGACCGCACTTTAAATTGTACCACAAAATGACAACTTAAAGTGCCATTTTAGTGCTATTTTCCAACAGTCAATTCACGCATTAAATTAAAAATAATCACGAATATAATTCAAGAACCAAGTATGTACGGTGGGTATATATAACTGAAAGACTTAAAATACAGTTTTCCTTTTATTTATCATCATAATATTAATAATCTAGACGTACAGAGTTTGGTGAAAACATAAATCTATTACAAGAAAAGTAAAATACTATCAATATTTTTCCCAAATAAATTGCTATACATTGATGCTTTTGGAGCATGCCTGTGGGAAAGGGCCATAGAAATAGAGACCAAAAGTCTTCTATCCTTGGGAAAAAATGGTGGGGAATTGCATGTTGGTTATGTAGACATCAATTTAGCATGATAAGCTTTTGCTGCCCCGGAGAAATCTTCCATCTTTGTCTATTTTTCTTGTCTTTTATTTTTCATTCTAATTCTTCTTAATTTCTTAAATTATGAGATTGTCTCATTCAATAATTTCTTTCAAGATTAATTTTCAATATGTATACCGTGTAAATACCAGGAAAATCAAATGTCAAATTAAATAACTAAATTAGAAAGACTACACAAGCGTGCTACTCAAGAAACATTTATTGAACCCAAAATGAGTGATCAAGAGCATGATTCTTATACTAGAAGGTCATAAGTTTGATTTTTACCAACATCATCTCGGTAGATCCTATCGCATTGGTGTTCTCAGTGCGATTTACCACTCATGTGTAGTTTGTGGACTATGGCACATACAGAAACTACCGACACTTGAATTGAAATTTAAGGATTTTAAAGTTTAGATTAAAAAAAAAAACTTCGGTTAATCGGTTAACCCAAAAAAAAAACTCTGGTTCGGTTAATTTGGTTAATGGTCAAAGTTTTAAAAGTTTCAATTAATCCGATTCGATTAACTGAATGCACACCTCTAGGCTTTTTAGCCCGTCCTGTCATAAGGCGGACTTTTGCTGGCCTCGCCCCTTCGCCATAGGAGGCAACAACGACTATGCTAGCCCTAGGAGGCAACAAACTCGATACTAGTCTAGTAGTCACCTTGGGTCAATATCCGTATTAGAGAAATTTTATAGTACTTTCTCTATATCATTTTACATGTCCTGTTTATCGTTACTATTTATTGGTCAAACTAACTCTTTCTTATTTGAGTATTTTTTTTAATATTTTTAAATTTTTTTTTTGTGTTTTATAATGCTTTTAATATAATTTTTAAATATATAAATTTTATATACTAATACTGAACTCAATATTATGAAAATTTGAATTCAAAATAACTTTATTAAAGCTTCGTTAATTGAAGCCGACACAAAATGTGATGGAGGAAGTATCACTTTATTACGAAGTTGTAATTTGTGTTTCGTTAAAGGTATATAAGAGTGTATAATTTTGTAAAACACATGATACACTCTATATAGTATCCATGACAAGTCAAGTTGTAAGTTGTAACCAATTATAAGTCCAATCAATGAATCTAGAACAAGATTCCAACTATGCAAACCCCCAAATATTCAAAATCCCAAAAAATAAGCAGCACTCATTTTCCTGTCCTCCTGCCTCTCCGATCCTTGGGCAGCTTGGCCTCCCACTCAATAACAATTCTTTCTTCTTTCTTCTTTTTCTTTCCCTCTAATAATATAATTTCAACTGCCTATCAAGAAAAAGGCAAAGAATTTCAGAATCAAAACAACCCAACCAAGAATGGGGGATTACAATGATGGTAGGAATATGCAGAAGAATGAGATGGAGAAAACAAAGTACCATGGTTTGAGGTCTTATTCTGCACCTCCACCACCTAAGCTGAAGAAAGGGAAGAGCAGCAATAATGGGTCAACCTCAAAATGTTGGAGCATGAATGATCCTGAGTTCCAGAGGAAGAAGAGGATTGCTAGCTACAAAGTCTACTCTGTTGAGGGCAAAGTCAAAGGGTCTCTTAGGAGAAGTTTCAGGTGGCTTAAAGATAAGTATTCTCAGGTGATCTATGGCTGGTTTTGATAAACATTCTTGCACTGGCAGTAATAATCCTATGACCTCTCTCTCTCTCTCTCTAGTATAATCTTTTGTGGCTGTCTTGTATCTGAATTTTATGTTTTCTGGTTCATATATGTCATTATAATGGTAAATTTTGATTCATGGGATATATATGTCAAGTTATAAATCCTTTGTTTGTCTGTTTTCTTTGTAATTGTAATGAATATATTTCTTTCTGTGCTTTCCATTTTCCTTTTACTCTAAACCATGATGCCATTGGCAATCTTGGCAAATCTTGTGATCGAGCTCATGTAATTATAGATCAGATCAGATCATAAATCATCTAAAGCAACTAATTTGAAGACTTCCATATTCCTATTTGCCAAAATTAAAGTAGTGTTGTATTATTTTGGCCATTTGGGGATTGTTATTCTTTTATTTCATCATATTTTATTCATTTTTCAAAGTTTTCATCATAATTTCACAGTAATTGGTAAGCTGATATTTTTTAACGAGTTTTACAACATGGACTCACAAATCCTACTCTCTGATGCGACGGGCACTAATAAGCTACTTTTTCACGTGGGTCCCAATATAAGTGTCTACATCAAGATTTTGTGTGTGAGAGTAAAAGTTGAGGGTACAAAATGATAGTACATATAGTATTTTACTTTTTGAACCAATTACATTAGTCAATAACTAAAAATTTTAGGCAAAAACTTGTGTAATAGGAATAAAATGTTTATTTTCAAAGATTCAACAATGCCTTCACTGAGGCTCGATCTCATGATCTCCCATATGGAAGAGTCACTACATGTCATCTGATGCTTGGCCTTATAAGGAAATTATAATACTTTTGAAGAAAAAATTTATTACTTTTACACATTAATTTAAAAGTATTTTCTTCAAAATATTACATTTTTCCATATATAATAAATATTTTATTTCTTATTAATAATACATATTTTAATATAAATATTATATTTAAATCTTGTCCGAACCCGTCTCACAAGATAGTCACTCGAAATTTTAAAAATCTCAAACTTGAATCAAAATATTTTAATTAAAATATAGTTAACTAAATTATGTAGGTTAATTGATTTTTTTTACCGAATTTACACATCATTTAATATATATGCTTAGAAAGGCAATCATTATTATGTGGACCATGGTCCACACAGCTACGTGGACCATACTATCAAATAATGTATATTCAGTATAAAAATAATGTACATTGTATTCAGGGAATATACATTATTTGTGTACTGAATGTACATTATTTTTATAGTATAATAATAATGTACATTCAGTACAAAAATAATGTACATTTAGTACATTAAAAATGTACATTTTATTATGGTCCACATAGCTGTGTGGACCGTGGTCCATACAATAATTTGCCCTTAGGAAGGTATTCAATTGTTATGCCATGGGCCCGGTCCATCTTGCAAGGTGGACTCAGGTCCATGTTCATAATTTCATAACTCTATGTTCTCAATTTCATAACTCCATGTTTTCAATTTCATAACTCCATATTCACAGTTTCATAATTTCATGTTCACAATTTCACAATTTCATGCTTACAATTTCATAGCTCTGCGTTCACAATTTCATAAGTCTATGTTCCCAATTTCATAACCCTATATTCAATAATATCAACACTCTATGTTCAACAGTATAACACAATTTTTAAATCTAAATAACAAAATTGTGAATATAGAGTTCAAAAATTGTGAATATTAAGTAATGTAATTTTGTATATATTGAGATCTAAAATTGTGAATATTGAATTCTAAAATTATGAATATAAAGTTCTAAATATGTGAATATAGGGTTCTTAATTTGTGAATATAGACCGGATCCATAGTATAATTTGCCGAAGGTATTCGTATGGGCTGCAAATGTGGGAATGCTACCTTGGGTACCTTTCTGTCTATATGCCAATATCGGTCTAGAAGTTAAACACACTGCGTTTTAGACTATCTAGTTTCCATATATTTGTAAATACCAATTTTCATATTATGAGTATTAGTAAAATGATAGTTTTGGTCCACACATTTAATTCTTATTAATTTTAATTCTCGACTATTATTTTAGTACCAATTTTCATTTACAAGTATTATTTTAGTGTTAAAATTGATCATGTCAGTCACCCCTTAGCTTCGTTTAAAGCATATCGAAATATGAAATTATTAAGAGTATTTTTGTTATTTTCAAATTAAGATCCCAATTTGAGCATGAATAAAGGGATTTAAGAGCCCTAATATCAATCTCAATTCGCAGTTCACCTCCTCAAATTAAGGTAGGATGTGAAGGAGAACTGTTAATTGAGATTGATCTTAGGGCTTAAATCTCTTATTAATGCTCAAATTGAGATCTTAAATTGAAAATGACAAAAATACTCTTAAAACTTTTAGATTTGGGCATGTCTTAAAAGGAGGGCGACCGGCGTGATGAATTTTGACACTAAAATAATAGTCGTGAATGAAAATTGGTACTAAAACAATAGTCATTGATGAAAATTGGTAGGAATTAAACATGTGGACCAAAACTAATATTTTGCTAATACTCGTGATACACAAAATTGGTATTTGCTCTCTAGAATATAAACAAAAGTGTTTATGTTGCTAAGATTGAAAATTTTTGCATTTTTTTTTCTGATGATTATCTAGTTTATTTGGAAGACTTTATAAGTCGTTTTATGCTCTGCAGTGTGGTCCAATGTGCAAAATCTGTCATTGCGTTATATTGCCGTTCTCATGAACCAGTGATTGTGGAGCTGGATTCTTTTTTTTTTTTTTACACCATTCTAAGGTTGGGCATCGTGTGCACGTTTATTGATTTTAGTGGGATAAAGTTCAAATAAAATCATGTAATTTTTGAGTCTTGACTTTAATGGAACAAAGATTCAAATAAAATCATGTGATTTTTGACTTAGAGATTCAGCTTAGATCGATTGTCCTTAACTTTTAAGGACTTTATGAACTATACCTTTTGACTAGAATGGATTGCGATTCTTTGAGTGTTAAAGGATTTCATAATTGGGGTGGATTTATTTGTATTACCCATCTGGTTTGGTTAGCAATCACAAAAAATTGTCTGCTGACAGCACCAACGTTCTAGTCATTAATTATTCATACAGTTTTGATCAAACACAATAGTCAGCTATACCACTACCTTTCTTCAATAATCTAACCCTCAATCTTTTCGTGGGTAGATAAACCCAGTCTTGTGACTCTAGCTGGTAAAAGACCACAAAAAAGTAAACCAGCTTAGTCTTGTAACTCTAACTGGTAAAAGACCAGAAGAAAGTAAACAACTTAGGTTATCCATATTTGATCACCTTAAACCAAGGGAGCAAGGATTCAAACTTTTGACCTTGTGGTTATATGTGTAGATGTCTTACTATCTTGGCTGAGGTTACTTCTTCATCCTTTTATGCTTGATGAATGAGTGTCCAAGAACATCCTATATTTTCCATTACAAAAGTTGAAGTGATTAGCCAGCCAATTGTTTTTCACATTTGTTTTTTTCTTGTAATTTAATTCCTTTGTGTTTCATGTCATGGGTTTTCTTATGTTCTGTTTCCTGTTTACTGTTTTGTAATACATAGCTATACCATTTGGGCTTTGACCTTTTAGGGGTTGTTTGGTTCAAGTTTTTTTTTTTTTTTGAAAAAAAAAACTTCTCATTTTAAGAAAGCAAATGATGAATACAAGAAAAGGGAACCAATTCAACTCCCACGACAAAAAAATCAGAATGAGAGCTCGATGATCTAGCTAAGGTATGAGCGATTTGGTTCTCTGCCCTACTAATAAAACAACTATTCGTTTAAAATGATGAAAACAATTGGCTGACACTCGGTCCTAACAATACCCGCATATGAATAGTCAGTGGGATTCTTGGGAATTGAGAATTGCCCAAACACCATTAGAACAATCTAACTCCAAATATAAAATAATCTACCAGCCCGGGAAATGTTGAGTGGATGTGTGACTCTGGATGTATCAATCAGATTCTGGGTATGAATCCTAGGATAGAATAATAATGCATGCAGGATGGTCTCATCCGTCACCAGACAATCAGGGCATTGGCTACATATGCCAACTCTTTTTGAACGCAGATTGTCCTTTGCTTGGTCGGAAGGATACCTCGTACAGCTCTCCATAAGAAAACACACACCTTAGGCGGTAAGTTCTGCTTCCAAATAAGATTCCAGTGTGAAAAAACTTGAGGTGACTGGGGAGATAGGTTCCCTTCTAGAAATTTATAAGAACTTTTAACAGTATAGAGAGACTGAATATCACCATCCTAGAACAAAGAATCAGTATAGCCAGGATTAATAGGAATACGAAGCACGAGCCTCACTATGGCGAATTAGAATATTTCTAACAATACTTTCGTCCCATTTTGTACCATCCAAAATCATCAAAGAAACTATCGTCACTGACACTAAGGACTGGCGCATTGGGTTGATATGACGGGATTTTGTTCCCCAATTAACCAAGGGGAATTCCACATGGATGAGTATTTACTGTCCCCAATACACCTACGCACCTTAGACCGTAACAGGCTGTGTGCTGCCAAGAGACTCAGCAAACAATAATTTGGATTACGGCCAATTGTAGCCAAATTTTACTGTGGACCGTGTTGGATATTTATATAGTAATGGAGATTAATATTTCAGATGGAATATCATGCAAGCTTAAATAATATTTGGAGTTGCGGAGTTATTGATGGATAAATACTACCCGAGTCTACCACGGGTCGAGCTAGAGCAGGAATACGGGGCCTACCCGGGCCCACCCGGCTGGGCCGTCTTGGGCCCAAGTCGACCCCTCGAGGTCGACTGGCCGACCTCATGGGCCGACCCCGGCCTCGTGAGCCAACCCCGGGGGTCGTCTTGGCCGAGCTCCAGGCTTGGCCACGGCCTCGGGTCCCGGCTTGACGCGGTCCTCCCGGCGCAAGACGCGGTCCAAGGCCGTTAGAGTGGTTCTCTCCGAGCGGTTGGGCCTAGAATTAGTATAAAAACATGCAACATTGTCCTATTGAAACATCTTCAACTACTTTGTCCAAACGACATTCTCGTCCTATTATTACACAATCTTGTAATAGCTTTATCCTTTATTCAATATATAAACTACCTCCGAGGTACACTTTGATCCATTACTTGTCACACCCTTTATAAACTTATCGGGTTTATTGATTCGGGCTACCCGGGTTAATTAAATCCATCATTGGTACTTTCATTGTGAGCTCGACATACAAGCCTGAGCGTGCTATTCCTTTTTCCAATAGCTATGGCAAGATCTGGATCTAACTCCAGCAACTCCCACAATTCATGTGGTAATCGTGCTCCCTCCCGTGCCGGTGATCCTAACGCGACGGCGAGTCGTCAAACCCTGCCCGTGAGATCGGCTAGCGACCTTCGGGACGTGATCAACAATAACCGTCAAGCCGGGCTGACCCCGCCCCCTCCAGCTCCAGCTCCGGGCTTCCAGGAGGGGATGCCCGCGCTCCGGCAAGCCAATACCGTGTTGACGCAGATCTTGGATGGACTTCAAGGGAGCCTTGTGGCTCTCCCACCCGGTCCATCATGGCGGGGGGAGGGTCTGAGCATCCGCCGACCTCGCACCCCCGAGCCCCTCGTGGACGGGGAGGTCAATTCTCCTCGGCCCTCAGTAAGGAGGGGAGGGGACGAGGCCACCCGAGGTTGGCCCACATAGCGTGAGACAGGAGGAGCCCGGCCGACCCGGGCTACCAAGTCCGCTTTCAGACAATTGAGCACGTGGGTCGCAATCCGTGAACGCCTCGACTTTGGACCCCCAACAAGGCACTCCCCGAGGGGTCAGCCTCACGAAGGGCCCCGAGCCCTGAGCCCCGTGCTCAACCTTGGCGGGAGCAAGCCTCGCGCATAGAGCAATCCGGGGAGACTCGTGGCTGACCCTCGAGCTCTCACAGCAACGAGATGGAATAGTTACTTAGGCGGATGGATGACCTCCAGCGTAAGTTGGAAGCGCGAGAAGGGTCTCTGGAACCTCAGGAGGTGTTGACCCCCCCCCTTTGCGGATGATATCATAGCTGAGTCGCTGCTGAGGGATTTCCGCTTCCCAACCATAAAGCCTTACACGGGGTCGGCCGACCCCCGAGCTCACATCCACAGGTATCGAGTCGCAATCATTATGGCGGGGGCAAGTGACGCCGTCATCTGTCGAGGTTTCTTCGCGACCCTCGATGGCCAAGCACAGGACTGGTTCACCTCTTTGCCCGAGAGATCCATCTCGACCTTTGCAGACCTCTCGGGGAAAATCATGTCATGCTTTGCAAGAAGCATCCCAAAGAAGAAACAGTTCGCCAATATGTGTAAGTTGGAACAATGGAGCACGCAGACATTGACTGACTATACCTCACCAGATGGAAGAAGGAGGTGAGGTCGGTCGAGAATTTCAATGAAAACGCGGCCATACCGATCTTCACCAGCAATGTCAGATCAGGACCTTTCCACCGCGATCTCGTCCAGAGTCTTCCGAAGACGTATGCGGTGTTGCAGGACCGGGCGACGAGGTTCGCCGAGGTGGAGGAGGCCGAAAGGAAGAAGAAGGAGGAGGAGCGGGGTCGGCAAGACAAGGCGCCCCAGGAGGAATGCCGTGTTCTGAGGCCCCCACGCCAAGGGGGACCGCGGCTGGCCCTGTTGCGCTGTCTCACCCCCTTAACACATCCAGTGAGTGCTATTCTGGAGCACGCCGAGGTCATGGGCATCGTATCATACCCGGCTGAATGTTTGAAGGTGTCACCCAACGCGGACCCAAACAAATATTGCCGTTTCCACAAGCAGCAAGGGCACAACACCGACGAATGCATGGTTCTCAAGAGGCAGATCGAGGAGCTCATTCAAAGGGGCTACCTCGGTCAATACGTTAAGAGGTCGGGTCAAGGTTGACCTCAAGGCCCAGGCAACGTGTGGAAGAAGAAGGGTGGCTCCGAGCCACCCGCCTCCGGGTCGCGCAAGAGGGAGCTCGGCTAGCTCACTGAGGAGGAGGAGAGGGAGTCGGACGAGCCACATCATCCGTGTCATCTTCGGAGGCCCCGAAGGGGGAGACACACAATCAGAAAGGAAGAAATGGGCTCGGAACCTCTATGCGTGGGAGGTCGTCCGCCAACTGCATGAAAAGAAGCCGAGGAGGGAGCCTATTACCTCCACGGACGACGACCTCCCAAACTGCCCTTTACCGCATCGTGATGCCTTGGTGATCACCTTGGACATCAACAACGTCATCGTGCACTGGGTGTTGGTGGACACGGGGAGCTTAGTGAACGTTATGTATTATGACACGTTCACCAAGCTCGGCGTATCAAGGAAGCAGTTAACACAAGTCAGAACCCCGCTGTCCGGGTTCACGGGAGACTCCATCGAGACAGAGGGTTCCATCAACCTCGAGGTGGATATATGCACCCAGCTGCACGTCAAGAGGTGGGAGGTCGAGTTCGTGGTCGTCAAGATCGAATGCGCACACAACATCATTCTTGGGCGACCCGCCTTGGAAGACCTCCAGAGCATCATATCCATGGAACACCTATGTTTGCAGTTCCCTACCCTCACCGGGGTCGGCGTGGCAAGAGGAGATCAGAAGGTTAGCTGAAGCTGCTATTTGAAAGCATGTCTCCAAATCGGCAAAAGGGACCTCCAAGTCCCCACTATCGGCGAGAATGCGTTACAAGGCGAGGAGGGTCGGCCCCGCACTGAGCCCATAGTCGAGACCGAGGAGGTCGTGCTGGACCTCAATCGGCTCGAGAGGGTCGTCAAGGTCGGGACAGGGATGTTGGCCGACCTCCGGGGTCGGATCGTCGAGGTCATCCGGCGCTTCAAGGACGTGTTCGCATGGGGCCCCAGGACATGCTAGGCCTCGACCGCGAAGTGATCACCCACAATTTGGCGGTAGACCCCACCGTCAAGCCGGTACAACAAAAGAAGAGGTACCTCTCGGCGGAGAGACGCGATTTTGTGAAGAAGGAGGTCGATACCCTTAATAAGATAAGACACATTCGGGAGGTGTTATACCCCGAGTGGCTCGCCCACGTGGTCCTCGCACCTAAGCCGCCGACCTAGAGGATGTGCGTGAACTACACGGACCTCAACAAGGCGTGCCCCATGGACCCATTCTCGCTACCTAACATTGACCAATTAGTGGACGAGACGGCGGGATGCGCGCTCATGAGCTTCCCGGACGCATTCCAGGGCCATCATCAAATATTTATGCAGGAAGCCAACAAGGAGAAGACAACCTTCACCACCCAGAGGGGGTTTTTTGCTACTGGGTGATGGCATTCGGACTCAAGAACTCCGGGGCAACCTACACAAGGATTGTGACACCCCAACCTCACACAGGCTGAGATAGCTAAAACTTAGCACAACAGCTGCCTATCTCAACCAACAAACCAAACATAGCGGAAGCGAATTTAAAACTTAAGGGCGTCATGCCACATCTAGGTATAAACACAGCCTAGATGCACAGGCTAAACATAAGAAATGAACTAAACTGTCATATATAAGATAGAATAAAATCCTCAAGTCATAATCATCAAAACCCAAGTACTAGTCAAAAGTGTGTAATGTCATAAAATCTCATAGTGGCACACAGGCCCAACAACCAACATCTAAACAAGATAATCTAAGGCTAATCATCCTCAGATATAAAAGCTCTAGCGCGCTCTCGCATAACTACTCCATACCTGGAAAACACACAAAGAACCATTAGCAAAAGAATGCTAAGCAACCACCATTCACACCCGCAAGGAGATATAGATATACATAAGCTTGTAAATAGGTTTACACACCCATATAGAATATAAACACCAACAAACTGTTCAACAGTTCAAAACCGATACTCAACAACAATAAGCTGAACGAATCAATAACTAAGACTCAACCAAGCAAAGCCAATATCCAACCATGGAAGATATAACACAAGAACGAACCAATAACCGAGATACCAACTGAATACCCATCCAAAAGAACCAACCAAACTCAACGAGAACAACAAGGTAACAACCGGATAACATAAGGGACTCACAAACCAACAAAGGAAGAATCCCAACTCCAATCTCCACATCCCCAAAACCAGCCACCAAACCCAGCCAATCTCATAGTCACAAATCAAGAGTCAAATCCGGAAAACCGGTACGCAGGGGTAAAAACCCAATCACAGGGACCGTAGTCCAATCACAGGGACTGAAGTCCTATCACAGGGGTAATGAACCCAATCACAGGGGCAAAAGCCCAATCACAGGGACCAAAGTCCAATCACAGGGGTAATCAACCCAATCACAGGGACCGGAGTCCAATCACAGGGGTAATGAACCCGAATATAATCAATAGTAGCACAGTTAGTTCATCCAACAAATCCCAAAGATACCAACAAACCACCATCACATACTCATACTCCAACACCATCCCAAAACAACCAACCAAAGTGTTCATCTCAATTATGAACACAAACAAACTCCCAGGTAATGAATTCCAAAGAATCAATAGACCAAGAGTACAAAGAGGGAAACTAAAGACATGAATCAATCTCCAAAATATGGTAGTAAATACCCAACAAAAGGCATGGATAAATACTCCAAAACCAAGGTAAAATACCCAACAAAACAATCCAACAATAATCAGAACAAAGGGCCAACAACAGACAACAACAACAGAAAGCAGTCCACTGGGATCAAAATCCCCAGTGTTCTTGCGGAACACCTCAACGGTCCTCAGACCTCCGCCGCACCCCTCCGCAAGGAGGAGGCGGTCCTCCACAACGGAACCAGCCCATCCGTCGAACATCACCGCCGTGGCCTTGCGGAACACTCCAGCGGGTTACATTGTGCCGCTGGGGTCCTCCGCAAGGTCAACAACCATCCCAGATTCCAGAAACTCTCCCAGACCCGAAATGTTCCACTTCCAGAGAGCAAATCAGACCCAAAATACACCCATATTGCATCAAATTAGAGGCCAAAAACATGGAAATCCAAACCATCAATGATCATACAACACTAGGCAAAAGATCAAGATGAAATCCAACAAATAGATCCAACAAATAGGGCTAAACACAAAGAATTTTCAGGATTTCCAACACCAAGAACATCATATATAGAATAGGTGAATAAAATAGATTTTGATGGACATAGTGGTTACCTTTAAGAGCTTTTCTCAATCCAATCAAGCCTCAAGCTAGTCCTCTAAGCCCCACCTCCTTCTTGATCATCTTTTACCCAAAGAACCCCAAAAGAACTTTATAAGAACATGCTAAAAGACTAACAAAAACACAAAATGCAAGATGGATTCTAGGATAGATGCACTTACCCACTCCTAACCAAGCTTAAAAGAGCAATCTTTACTTGAAAACTTGTAGGGAAATGAAGATCAATTTTTGGATGCAAGATGAAGGGAAATGGCGTGGGAATTGTTTGTAGGGAGGAAGAGGAGTGTAAACTTTTAGGGTAATTTTGTTCTTCAAATTATATACTAAGAATACATACAATATTTAGGGTGTAAGACATTAAATGTGAAGTGGGCTTAAGTTAGGAATATTACAAGAGATATGGGAAATAAATATAATCAAGACTAGTAAGTTGGGCTAATGAATTTACCCCTTACAATTAAATATAATGATTAGGACAAGAAAGCCCATAAAATGTCTTAGGATCATTACATATATATATATATAATATAAGATCAATAAATTGGGCTTGTAGGGACATTTAATTACAAAGGTTGTAAGGATCCAAATTGAATAAAATCCCTTACAAGAATAAATTCAATTAAGTGGGCTCTTGATTAGAATAATTAAATTAGGCTCAAGAATATATATATACAAGTGTATATATATATTAAATAGAAAGAATTAGCCCAATTGGAATTAATTAAATTGCCCAAAGAATTAATTAACGAACGGTAGGCTTGAACGAATTTACGGGGTGTTACACTCTACCCCCCTTAAAAGGAGCTTCGTCCCCGAAGCTCAAAGCTAACGGGAACTTGAAACAGAACGATTCAAAGGAAACGAAGATTCAACGGAAGATTCGAAAAGAACGATTGCTCAACAACTCCTAAACTCACAGACACACTAACACTTCTAACAATCTAAACTCATAACTTACCCAACCCAAACTAGCATGCAAAACATATCTAAACTACTCACCTAACTACAGGGTTACTATTACGGAGCTAACACTAACGAGAAAACTATCAACTGACCTGGTTGGCCTCCTTGAGACGAACTGCCTGGACCGTGTGGTGGATAAGGATAAGGGTACGGGTAGGGGTAGGGATACTGCTGCTGATAAGACGGCAGATACTCCGGTGGCACTTCAATCCCAAGCTTATTCTCGATGTAGCCCAAACGCTGGAAGCCGCGATCCACTCTCAGATCTAGTGAATCGAACCTCGCCTCAACCATACGCTGCATCTCTTGCAGCTGTCGGAGTATGGGGCCAACTGGTGGCGTAGGAGCCAAGGGATCGTGCTGCTCCTTCCTTCTGTGCTCTCGGTCAGTCTCACCCACTGGTTCTTCTTCTTCGGCCTCTTCTTCAGACTCATCATCTCCCTCACCCTCACCTGCTTGCTCGGCCTGCTGGGGCGCGACTAACCCTCGCAACCTATTATGTGGAATGTGATAGCGCTCGATCAGCTCCCTGCTCTCATCGGCTGGCATCCTACTCAAATCATGAGCGGTAATATACTCGTTCCCCTCCACCTGGAACAGCCCAGAGAACTGCAAACTCAGCGCATTGAACGCGCTGTGAACCGGTTGCCTTGCCAACTCCCCAGTCACATTGACCCTCCTCTGCTGAAATAACCAACTCAAAACCATTCCATACGGCCGATTGCGCCTCTTAACTGTCTTGCAGAAATCCATGTGCAAGATCATTAGGGTAGGCAAATCAAACTTCACCCGGTGCTTCAGAAAATACGCAAAGGCACACTCTATGGCTGTAACCTGTCGACTGTTGTTCCGATTAGGCAACAAACTCTCCCCAACCAACAAAGTCAGAATCCTCTGCTCCCCCGTCAGGTTGTGCTTGTCGGGGCGAGTATCTAAAGCAATATTCTCATTCTGCCCTGTCATGTATCTCAAATAATCACGGAACCCCACCTCCTGTGTCTCCACCCAATTAGTACGCTCGTACTCATTAACACCTCTCAACGGTAAATTAAGCAGTCTAGCCAACTTAGGCGGGTCAAAAGAAATCCTTACGCCCTTCACTATCGAAGTGAGCACGGGCACTTGGTTAGTAGTCTTAACCTTCATATTCTGATAAAACTGATTGACCAAGTTGGGATACACAACATTCTCAATCCGCAAGAACATGTTCAATAAACCTTGAAAATTAAGCATATTCACGATTTCGGGCGAAAAATGTAGCGGGTCGAGGGCTTTACCATCGATTATGTTGTAACGAAGTTTGCTTGAGCCTTCTCCTACTTCGGCTTGATTTCTTCTTGACATTTTTGTTGATGTTGAGGATCGAACTCGAGTTGCGGTGGAAGAAGTTGACAATGCTCAAAACTGCGGACTTTTGCGGAGAAGTTCGCACTGCCTGGCTGGCGATCGAAGGGAACTTGCGGACCCTAGCGGCGGCGGTGCGTGGTCTGGGTGTTGATGGCGGAAGAAACTCGCGGACCTGGGTGTTCTGTTGTGTCGCTGTTCGCTCGCTACTCACGGGAAACGAAAGAAAACAGAAGCGGAGACAAGAGGCGGAGAACTTAGGGTTTTAAATCGCTTGAGGCGGGGGAAAGACGCATGTACCCTCGAACTTGCGGACCCTGCCAACGGAAGACCGGACGCCGTTCTCTCCTTTTCCTTCCCCTCGCGGAACACTTCGACGGAACACTCTGTTCCGTTGCCTTCCTCCGCACGTACACGCGGAACACCTCCACGGGGATCTCTGTTCCGTTCCTCCCATCCGCCCGTTGTTACTACTGAACCTTTAGAATTAAAAACAGAGACCTTCGGTTGAAACACAACGAGGCAGTGTAGCTGGATGGCGTGGTTCCCTTGCTGTTAGACCTTAGACGCGGGTTCGAGTCCCCTTGTGAACATTAGCTAGGTCCTTAGCTCCTTTTCTTTTCCTTTGCGTTTTGTTCCTTGATTTGACTTCACGAACTTCCCAACCCCTTAACATAAAGCCGGGTCTTCAAACTTCTTAACGAAACACGTCTTAAAGCTTACTAACTAACGAGAGGTCGCCTACGGTTCACTTAATTAATTAAATTGCCCAAAGAATTAATTAATGAACGGTAGGCTTGAACGAATTTACGGGGTGTTACAAGGATGGTCGCCAAGGTCTTCAAGAAAGTCCTCGGCCGAAAACTCCAAGCCTACGTAGACGACATGATTGTGAAAAGTGCCGAGGCCGACCTCCACACGGACGACCTAACGGAGGTATTTTCAATAATGCGCAAGTTCGATTTACGTTTGAACCCCAAGAAGTGTACCTTCTGGGTACACGGGGGGAAGTTTCTAGGTTATATGGTCTCCAAGAAAGGCATAGAACCCAACCTTGATAAGGTCAAACCCATTTTGGAGATGGAACCTCCGAGGTCCCTCCGCGAGGTCCAACACCTCAATGGTCAGCTAGCCGCCCTCGGCTGCTTCCTCTCGAGGTCGGTTGTGAGGTCCTTACCCTTCTTCGAGGTCCTCAAGAAGAGCAACGGTTTTGAGTGGTCGGTTGAATGTCAAAAAGCTTTTGACGACCTCAAGGCCTATTTGATGTCTTTACCCCCCTTGGCCAAGCCTGAAAAGGGGGAGATCTTATATCTATACTTGGGAATCTCACAGGCCACGATCAGCTCCGTGTTGGTCCGGGACGACACGGGAACCCAGGGGCCCGTATTTTATGTGAGCAAGGCCCTTCGAGGTGCCAAGCTCAGTTACTCACCGACAGAAAAAAAGCCATATTCGCGGTGGACGCCACGGCAAAGAAGCTGAATCACTATTTCCAGGCCCATCTAGTGCATGTGCTCACCAACCAACCCTGGAGGCGGTACTACGGGGTGCGGGGTCGGTGAGCCGGCTCGTGAAGTGGTCCATGCGCCTCAGCCAGTTCGACATCCACTTCAAGTCGAGGTCGATCATCAAGGGGCAAGCACTCGCCGACTTCATAGTTGAGTGCACCGCCCGAGACGCCATGGAGCAGGCGAGAAGCGAAGAGAAAGAATGGTGGACCTTATTCATTAATGGATCCTCGAGCAGCAGGGCGTGTGGAGGCGGGGTCATCCTGGTAACCCCGGAGGGTTTTCGCGCCTACTACGCGCTTCGTTTCCACTTCAAGTTGTCCAACAACGAGGCAGAGTACGAGGTGCTGTTGTGTGGCCAACAACTCGCACTGAGCATGAGGGGCGAAAAGCTGAAGATCAGATGCAACTCCCGGTTGGTGGTTGGCCAAGTCTCTGGTGAGTTCGAAGCCAATGACGAGAAAATGATCCGGTATCGCGACGTGGTGCTTTGAGTATTGGGACGAATCGCCTAGCATGAGATCCTATAGGTCCCGAGGGAGCAGAACTCCGAGGCGGATATGCTCTCCAAGCTCAGCAAGGGAGCCCCGGAGTATATCTCCAAAATTGCCCGGATAGAGGATCTCTAAAAGTCAAGTTTGGAGGCATACCCAGTCTTACCCATACAAAGCCGACCTCCGTGTTGGTTGGACCACCTCGTGCAGTACAAGAGGACGGGGGCGCTACGCCTCGATGAGGCTGACGCTAACGCAGCTAAGAGGCGAGCTCCGACCTACGAGCTCATTGGAGACGTGTTATACAAAAGATCCTACAATTCTAAGGTGTTTATATTCGGATGAGGCCCGAACACTCATCGAGGAGATTCATGAAGGTACGTGCGCAGCCCACCAAGGGGCTTACACTATGGCCCGGAGGGCCATACTCAAAGGGTACTTCTGGCCCGGGATGGCGAAGGAGTGTGCGGACTATGCACGGAACTGTTCGACCTGCCAGCAATTCCAGGTCGGCCCAGGCCGACCCGCCACCAACTACACCCCGATCAACTCAGTAATCTCCTTCTCGAGGTGGGGGATTGACATTGTGGGAGCCCTGCCCATGGGCTCGGGAAAAAGTAAGTATGTCATTGTAGCAATAGACAACTTCACGAAGTGGGAAGAAGTTGAACCCTTAGCCAGCATCACCAGCATCCGTTGCAAACAGTTTGTCTACTTTAACATACTGTGCCGTTTTGGAGTACCAATGCAAATAATCTCCGACAATGGCCACCAATTTGAAGGAAGGGAAATCAAACAGTTCTGTCTCGAATGGCACATCACTCACAGCCAGCTCGCGATGGCCTGTCCCAAGGTGAACGACCAGGTAGAAAATGCTAATCGCACGATATTGGATGGCTTAAAGAAGACCCTCGAGGCCGCCCGAGGGGCATGGATCGAGAACTTGGAAACGATTCTATGGGTATACCGTACTACCCCTCGAAAGGCAACAGGTGAGACCCCGTTCGCAATATGCTACGAGTTCGAGGCTCGATCCCCCGCGAAGGTCATCATTCTGACCCGACGAGGCGAAGAGTACGACACCAAGAGTAACGACGAACACCATCAGGTCGACCTCCACCTGATCGACGAGAAGCGAGAAGTCGCCATGGTCCGCGCCGAGAATTACCAAAGGCAAACCAAGGCATATCACGACAAAAGAGCCCGACCTCGCTACTTCCAGGTCGGCGACTACGTGAGGCCAGCAAATCTCTAGAGGGCGGCAAGTTAGCAAAGAGATGGGAGGGTCCGTACATCGTCTCGTTCGTGGTCCGCCCCGGCAGCTACAAGCTGAAGACCCCGAAGGGTAAAGACGTAGAGAAAGTGTGGAACTCAGAACACCTGCTTAAGTATTACCAATAAACACTCTGTTGTAAGGTGGTTCATCCCCTTAAGTTGCATTCCATAGTAAAATAGCAAAATTTCCTTACACTCATGTTACTATTGTTTCGTTCGGGTCAACCTCTCAAAGGCAAGGAAATTTCAAAAATCACAGAGTTACCGCTTGGCTGACCCCCGCGATCATCGCGCGGCAGACCTCCGGGTCACCTCTTCGGCCGACCTTCGGGTCCTCTACGGTCGACTTCATAACCTTAGCCCGCCTCATTTAAAATAGCTACACTCCTAGGGGCGATACGAGGCTCGACCTCGCCTATCGCTGAACGGACAAGTCTTTAAGTCCAATAGCATAAAAGCTTTAACTTAAAAGACCAAACACCCTAGGGGCAATACAAGGTCCGCCCTTGTCTATTGCCGAGGTGGCGGTCGACCCCGAGGTTAACCACCCGTAGGTTCTCACGTGGGCGTTCGAGGTCGACCCCATGCCCTGCATGAGCGACCTTCAATCACAAGGTCCCGTGCCTTAAAGGCTCAAGGCTTAAAAAAAGAATAGTACACAAGGCGTGGACAAACCTCGGGGACTTGGACGACCTCGAGGAGGCGGCACATGAACACACGGGGAACCACACATGAAGCATGAAAGAAGATAGCAAAATATCATAGATGAGGGGGAGGTGTTCATCATACATCAGCAACATAATAATAAGAGAGGCCAAACCTCGGGGACTTGAACGACCTCGAGGAGGCGGTCGACCTCAAGGCGGTACACGAACACCCGAAACATGAATGAAGATAGCAAAATATCATAGACGAGGGGGAGGTGTTCATCATACATCAGCAACATAATAATAAGAGTGGCCAAACCTCGGGGACTTGGACGACCTCGAGGAGGCAGCCGACCCCGAGGCGGCACACAAACACACGGGAAATGGCGAAAATGAAGATAGCAAAATGTCATAAATACGAGGAAGATGTTCATCATACATTAGCAAAATAATAATGGAAAGGGCCAACATGCAAAAAGGTCCCTCATACATCATCAAAGCAAAATAAAAAGCAAAGCCCACTAGTCGCGAGGCAGGTCGGCAGTCGTCCTGGCCTTAGTAGCGGGGGCGAGGTCATCCATAACTTCTGGGATGTGAATCTGATCCAAAGGAGTGGCTGTAGTAGCAGTCCTGAGCCCAAGGGAGGGGTCTGGAAGGTCGTCAGCGAACTGTGTAGGAGAAGCGGTGGGAGACTGAGGTGCAGATGATGACCGGAGCTCGGTGGTAGTATTCGCTGGCTGGGCAGACTCGGCCGTAGCAGCTGGATCAGGGTTGTCAAGAGCTGGTGGTAGACCCCAAGCCTCAGGGTCAAAGGACGCGTCTCGGCTCTGAAGGGCAGCTTATAAATCCCGATGCATGGTATACTGGCCCACATCAAACATCAACACCCCCTCGGAGGCCAAACGCTCCTGACCGGCCTTGGTAGCAAGCTATCCGGTGACAATATCCTCCATATGTGCGGTGATGTGGCTCTCGACATCCCTCCGGTAAGCCTCAGATTCCCTGTAGCGCGGGATCTCGAGGATGAGGGCCTCTTGGCACGACCTGAGCTCGCCGGCATACTTCTTGGCCTCCGCAGCATACTTCTTGACCTCAACAGCCTAAGCTTTCTCTCGCGCCTAGTGCTCCCGATCCCGCAGCGCAAGCACCTCGCTCAAACCGACAGTCTTCGCCGCTCCTCCTCCAAGAAGATTTGGGCGGCCCTCAGATTACTCTCCAAGAGAGTCTGGTGAAAGAGTAACTACAAAGAAAGGTGGAGCACGCATGACAAACAGTTAATAAAATATAATCACAAGGAGAAAATGACTCATTTTTTTTCCTTACCTCAAAGGCGGGACGAAGGCCGGCACCCTCCTCAAGGATCTTTGAATCACGTGGGGAGATGAGACGACGAGCAACGGTCTCCAAGGGCATATCACCCTCGAGGATGGACACTGTCGGAGGAATTTCAGCGGGCCACCCCGCCCTCACACTCGACGCGGAAGAGGAGGGTCTGCGAGGTGGGGGGTCGGCCGCCAACTCTTGAGGATTGGCGGACGCCGAGGCCGAGGTCGGACGGATGGACTCACGGCTCCGCGACTGGCGTGTCTGCGGGCCTGAGGGTGACGGCGGGGACACGTGGCTGCTCTCACCCGTCTTCTGTCGCTTGTGAGCCGGGCGCGACTTCACGCAGTTAACAAGCTCCTTGCAGGACAAGGGACGACTAGCCATATCTACAAGCCAATCAAGACAAGTATGAGTGTCACCAAATCATAACCATGAAATCACCAACACAAAGAAAAATCCACACCGGATGACTCCAAGTCGGGGGCATCGACGTCCACTGCCTTGGGGTCGACCATGCTGAGGCAGCCGAGGCGGGGTCGTCGGATCCCTCGGGGTCGGCGGTGTCGTCCTCGGAGCTGGATAAGATCTCCACCACAGCCCGGGGTAGAGGAGGAGGGTAGCGCTCAAAGCTAAGGCCGCTCAAAGCCGACTCTGTCACCAACACGACGACGTTAATATTATTACCTTCAAGGACCGCTATCGAGTGGGCCCGAGCTCCGAGCCGGGCCGAGCCCGTCGGGGCCTTATACTTGCAAAAATAACCCGCCCAAGAGACACTAAACGGAATGGAGGGTCCGGTAGAAACAAAGACGAACAAGGGTTTCTAACTTGTGTTTGACGTCTTGGGCTCGTGAAAAATCTTCCTATTAGGGGCTGGTCGAGAAACCCGCGAACTCCTTACCAAGGGTGGCTGAGGAACACCCAATATTGAAGTAGTAATTGAAAATCTCTAGGGACGGGGTCGCGCCGGTATTGGCACACCTAATCAAGAAAGCAACTAGAAGATGGTGGGAGTTCGTCACTAGTTGCCCCGGCGCAATACCATAATAATTGAGTACACTAACAACGAAGGATGAATGTGGATGCGTAGGCCCATCTCGAGGGACGTAAGGTGGACACCAAAAAAGCGCGGTGATGGAGGCTCGAAGATAGTACTCCTGGTAGGAGGAACTACCATCTGTACGGTGGGCCCAAGCAACGAGCGGGCGCATGCAACGTCATACTCGTCCATAGAGACGGTAACCTCCCTAGGAAGGGTGGAGTCAAACTCGGTATATTTAGTCCGAGAGAAAGGCTCCGGGAGACTAGTAGGCATGATGGCCCGGAGGGGCCGAGCCGCTATAGGAGGATGTGGAGGCGGCATAACGACCTCCATGGGCAGAGGG
>NXFB01000027.1:122245-164750 GCA_002525835.2 Ipomoea batatas | reverse complement strand
TCTTGGGCCTAAGTCGACCCCTCGAGGTCGACTGGTCGACCTCATGGGCCGACCCCGGGGGTCGTCTTGGCCGAGCTCCAGGCTTGGCCACGGCCTCGGGTCCCGGCTTGACGCGGTCTTCTCGGTGCAAGACGCGGTCCAAGTCTGTTAAAGTGGTTCTCTCCGAGCGGTTGGGCCTAGAATTAGTATAAAAACATGCAACGTTGTCATATTGAGACATCTTCAACTACTTTATCCTAACAACATTCTTGTCCTATTATTACACAATCTTGTAATAGCTTTATCCTTTATTCAATATATAAACTACCTCCGAGGTACACTTTGATCCATTACTTGTCATACCCCCTATAAACTTATCAGGTTTATTGATTCGAGCTACCCGGGTTAATTAAATCCATCAGTTATAAATATTATTTTAGTTTGGTAGAAAGTAAATTGGGAAATATAAATATTTCGTACGGTTTTAACCAATCATTGTTTTAATCATATTGATTGATTCATGATTTGTTGTACAATTAGTGTTTAAAGGATTCAGCGGGTTTAACGATTCGGGCTAATGATTCGTTGGTTAGTGTTTCATTGCTTCGTGCATGCTTGATCACCAAATCGTTGGTCGAATTCTTGTGGTCGGGTCGTTAAAATAACGAAGGCCGAATTCTTAATTGATAGTGAATTCGTGAATGGCCGAACTGCCGAAATCTTATGGCCAAATCATTGAAATGAATTTCAAGGCCTTTGAATTGTTAAATTTTGACAGAGTCCTTGAATAATTCATTGCATCACAATTTGAATTCATGCATGCGTGGTGTATGTATATTATTCTTTTGCATGGGATCTTATTAGCATGCATTGGAGTAATAATTATATTATAAATATTATAATTCTTTATAATATTTTTGCATGCAATGTATGAACCTACGAAGGTACATAACTTATGAAATATGTATATGTTATACATGGTTGATGTAATTATATTTTTCATGACATATATATTATTTAAGATATATCTTGTGGAAGTTGGAGTTTTAAACTTTCATAAACTTCCATGTAACTTCTCCTAACTGTTAGATTTTACATCTATAAATATTTGGAGAAACATTTGAGAGAGATACATGCAATAACATTGCAGTATACTTTGATATTTCACAGTTCATCAACTCTCCAGGAAGTTCTTATTTAAAGCAACCTAAGAACTTTGTTTCATCTTCTTGTATCACATAACATTAAATCTTGAAACCTCGTTGCTTTTGATAGAAGAAGATTTAAAGCTTATAGGAAAGTGATCACATGCTTGAAGATCTCATTTCCTCTCATCGCTTATCCTCATTCCAAATTTTCTAACAATCTATAAGCTTTAAATTATGTTTCTGAGGAAGAATGAATTCTGTGTTCTTTGACTTTGCAACCAACATCCCAAAGTTAGAACACTTTGTAGGTGTGGGCTTTCGTAGATGGCAGAAGAAGATGAAGTTCCTCCTTGCGGCCTTGAATGTGGCATATGTTCTAAGCACCCCAAAGCCGGAAGAACGAGAGAATGAGACTCTCGAAGCCACCCATCTCCGGCTCAAATGGGAAAGCGATGATCTCGCCTGCCGTGACCATATTCTGAACGGTATGTCTGACACCCTCTTTGATATTTATCGATATGAGGAATCCTCTAAGGACCTGTGCGACGTGCTTGAGGCAAAATATATATCTAAGGATGTCTCTAGCAAGAAATTCCTGGTGAGTGAATTCAATGAATTCAAAATGGTGGACAATCGTTCGGTCATGGAACAATTCCATGAGATTGTCAGAATCCTTGGACAGATAAAACAACATGGCATGAATATGGATGACTCCATTGTCATTGCCAGTATCATTGACAAGTTGTGACCTTCCTGGAAAAAGGTACATCGTACCTTGATGCAAAAGAAGGAAGAACTTACCATGAAACAGCTGAGTTCCCACCTTTATGTTGCAAACCCAACTTTGTTGATGAAGGCAAATCAAGTGGGAACCGCAAAGGGAAAGGGAAATCGGGTAAGGCCACCAAATCTTCTAAGTTTAAAAAGAATGGAAAAGGAAAAGGGAAGACATCTTTTACGTGCTGGGTTTGCAACGGTCCACACTTTAAAAGAGACTGTGAGGTCTAGAAGAAAAGAATGACACAAATGGAAGGTAAAACTTCTGGTGATCATGGCCAAGGAAGTGGCCAATGGAAACAAGGTAAAATAATTAATCTTGTTTTAGATAGTACTGAAAATTTCATTGCTATGATATATGAAATTTGTGTCATGCAGACTGATAACTCGTAGTGGGTTGACACTGGGGCAATGATATAAATCTTTATAAGATTTATAAAAGTCTAAAAGATGGTCCAAGCCTGTACATGGGAAATGATTCCATGGTGAAGGTGAAAGGGATTGGACAAGTTGAGTTGTTACTTACTTCTGGAAAGAAATTAACACTCACATATGTGTATCATGCCCAGATGTTAGAAAAATTTAGTTTCTGGCATTGTATTAAACAAGTGTGGTTTTAAACTTGTTTTTGAAGCAGACAGATTTATTTTATCTAAGGTTGGTATGTTTGTAGGCCAAGTATATTTGTATTGTAATATGTTCAAATTAAATATTAGTAAAGTTGATGGTTCTGTGTATACAATATGTTCATCATCTTTATGGCATTTTCGTTTATGTCACATAAATTATTTTCGTTTATTTGACATGGCCAAAGATGGATTAATTCCATCATTTGATTTGAACAAGAAACCATGCAGTGCATGCATGTTAAATAAAATAACTAGGAATCCCTTTCCTAGTATAAAAATGAATTTAATTTTATTTGAATTGGTGCACAGTGACTTGTGTGATTTTTATAGCACCCCATCACTAGGAAATAAAAAATATGATATCACTTTCATTGATGACTACTCAAGATACTACTATGTGTACCTCCTGCATTCTAAGGATGAAGCTTTATAAAAATTTATATTATTTAAATTGGAGGTGGAATTGCAAACTAGTCGGTTAGTTAAAATATTACCTACTGACAAAAGTGGTGAGTATTATGACCCACTATTTTTCCAATCTGTGGGTATCATTCATGAGACCACAACACCCTATACACCATAGCAAAATGGTGTAGCAGAAAGGAAAAATAGAGTACTCAAAGAAATGGTAAACTGCATGTTATCAGTTTCCGTTCTGGGTGAAAGTTTCTGGGGAGAAGTCATGTTGACTGCATGTTATGTTCTCAGTAGAGTTCCTAACAAAAGAAATAGGGTAACTCCCTATGAACTTTGGCACAACAGAAAACACAACTTGAATATTTAAAAGTCTAGGGGTGTAGGGTCGTGGTACGGTTGCCGGATCCTAAATAACGAAAGGCTCTAGGAGAAAAAGGCATTGATTCTATTTTTATAGGATATGTTGTGTAACGTTTTCCTTTTGTTATTATTATTAGGATTATTATCAATAATAATAAATTAAGTATTTTATGTGGTGCAAACTATTTAGGCTGACTAAGTACTAGTCTTTGACTCTTTGGTCAGTATTAGGTAGTCGGTTACCTACATTGATGGGATGTAGGACTATAGATAGACCCCCTAGTTCTCTCACTGCACAGTTCACGCAATACACCATCTAAATTACTGAGTCAAGTGAGAGAAACAATTCTGGTTTTACGGTGACTCCACAAGCAGCCCTGGGAGCCTCTTCTCAACGTGCATCGATCACAACAACCAAAGTATTATAAACTATGGCTGGAGGTTAGTAGATTCACTTTTAATTACCACATATTAACTGTTCAATGTGGTTTACATGCTTACATTTGGTATTAGTGTCCAGTTAAATCTCTGCCTAGTTTTTTTTTATTGATTGCATAAATTTATTTTATTTTACATATGACCATACATTGTTGTATAATTGAGAATGCATATGTAATTTATTGTCTGCAATCATTTTCTTCTGGGCTGCTGAAATTTTTTGTTTAATTTCCGCATTAAGGAATTTATTTATGTTTGTTCTTGTTGCCCTGACCGATTCATGCGGAAGAAAAGAATATATATATATATATATATATATATATATATATATATATATATGTATATATTGTTTTTTGTTTTTTCTTTGGCAAATCATACAAAAGAACACATATATCAATTGTTGTTTTTTGTTTTTTTGCTTTGGCAATTCATTCGGCAGAACACAACGTATATAAATTTTTTTTCTTTTGCTGCTTTGGCAATATATATACCTTTATTTCCTTGTTTCCAATTCATATGGGGATGAACATATGAATTTTTTTCTCCCTTCTACATTCGGCATACATAAAAAAAAATTGTCCAACCCATACTACTAGGATAGTGGAATTAAGAAATGCAAAATTTCTTGAAGATGACTTGATCAGTGGGAGAGATCGATTTAAGGGCCTAGTTCCTTTCTTTGATCATATTGACTCTCGCCCTTCTACGTCGTCTAACGGAGTTGTACTTATACGCAACACGCCTTCAGTCCCGCCTGTGGTTATACAACCTACAGTGGAAATTCCACAAGCTGTTGAAATTCAACCTTTGGAAGAAACAGTTCAGGACTTACAGCAACCTCCTAAACCAGATTTCGAACCAATGGTTGATCCAATTCAGGATTTTCAGCAAGTTCCTGAACCAATGCAGACTGAACAAATTCAAGAACTGCCTGCAGTTCCTGAAGAGGTAGCTGCGCCACAACCTACTCAAGGTGCTGGTGTTCCAACATTAAGACGATCTACTCGGGTGAGGCGTTCAGCAGTACCTAGTTATTATGTATCGTATCTACCAGAATCTGACATTGGTGCCGAAAACGATCCTAACACGTTTTCACAAGCCACGAATTGTGCACAATCTGATTTGTGGTTAGAAGCCATGAAAGATGAAATGAATTCCATGAAGAGTAATGGAGTTTTGGACGTTGTTAAGTTACCTAATGGGGCCAAGCCTATTGGTTGTAAATGGGTTTTTAAAACCAAAAGAGACTCATTAGGTAACATTGAAAGATACAAGGCCAGACTCGTTACTAAGGGGTTTACTCAGAAAGAAGGAATCGATTACAAGGAGACCTTTTCTCCTGTATCAAAAAAGGATTCTCTTCGAGTCATTCTAGCTTTAGTTGCACACTTTAATTTTGAGTTGCAACAAATGGATGTGAAAACTGCCTTTCTGAATGGTGATCTAGAAGAGGAAGTTTATATGAAACAACCTGAAGGTTTCTCTTCTACGGGTGGTGAAAATTTGGTGTGTAGGCTTAGAAAGTCCATATATGGCTTGAAACAAGCTTCCCGCTAATGGTATATTAAATTTGACGGAGTCATTTCTTCATTTGGCTTTGTTGAAAGTATTTTAGATCAATGTATATACCAAAAGGTCAGTGGGAGTAAAATATGTTTCCTTGTGTTATATGTGGATGACATCTTGCTTGCTGCTAATGATGTGGGGATGCTTCGCGACGTGAAACAATTCCATTTCAAAAACTTTGATATGAAAGATATGGGTGATGCATCTTTTGTCATCGACATAAAGATTCATAGGGATAGGTCCCGGGGCATACTGGGTATGTAGGAAACCTATATTAACAAGGTTTTGGAGAGATTTCGGATGCAGAATTGTTCACCGAATATTGCTCCCATAGCAAAAGGGGATAAGCTTAGTTTGGGTCAATGTCCTAAAAATGATTTGGAGAAGGAGCGTATGAAGGATACTCCATAAGCTGAAGCGGTTGGATGCCTCGGGTATATTCAAGTTTGTACATGGCCCGACATTGCCTTTGCTGTTGGCATGTTAGGGCGTTATCTACAAAATCCGGGCATGGACCACTGGGGAGCTGTAAAGAGAGTTTGAGGTATCTAAAAGGTACCAAAGACTTCAAGTTGGGTTTTAAGCAGACGGACATCCTGGATGTTGTTGGTTATTCCGATGCGGACTTCGCTGGTTGTGTTGATACTCGGAGATCAACTTCTGGGTACGTTTTTATCATGGCCGGTGGGGCTATCTCATGGAAGAGTGTTAAACAATCCTGAGTAACTACTTCTACCATGGAAGCCGAGTTTGTTTCCTGTTTTGAGGCCACTTCGGCAGGTGTATGGCTCAAGAATTTCATCTCCGGGCTTAGAATTGTAGACTCTATATCTAAGCCATTAAAAGTCTATTGTGACAACTCTGCTGCTGTTTTCCGGGCTAAAAATGATAAAAGTGGGAGTTGAAGCAAGCATATCGGCATTAAGTTTTTAGCTCTTAGAGAGCGTGTTAAACGCAAAGAAGTTGTCATTGAACACATTAGCACAAAGTTGATGTTAGCAGATCCTTTGACTAAAGGCATGCCTCCATTTAAATTCAAGGATCTTGTTATAAAGAGGGGACTTTCGCCCACTTTATAAATTTTGTATATACATTCAGTTCAATTTAATGAAATTCTTTTGCACCTCAGAAACTTTAGATATTTTCTTTTAGTGTATATACATTATTTCAGTTTTATCTAATTAAAAAAATACTTCAGTGGACTTGAAATGAACATATGGTTTGTTTCATTAAGTTGATTACCTAAGTACTCTAAGGCAACTTGCATTTGATCATAATGGATACTACTCGCGCTAAGGAGGACGTGTCATTATGGTGGGTGTAATATTGTTCTTGGAGTTTCATGTTTGCACCAAGTGGGAGAATGTAACGTTTTCCTTTTTTTATTATTATTAGGATTATTATCAATAATAATAAATTAAGTATTTTATGTGGTGAAAACTATTTAAGCTGACTAAGTACTAGTCTTTGGTCAGCATTAGGTAGTCGGTTACCTACATTGATGGGATGTAGGACTATAGACAGACCCCCTAGTTCTCTCACTGCTTAGTTCACGCAATACACCATCTAAATTACTGAGCCAAGTGAGAGAAACAATTCTGGTTTTACGGTGACTCCACAAGCAGTCCTGGGAGCCTCTTCTCAACGTGCATCGGTCACAACAACCAAAGTATTATAAACTATGGCTGGAGGTTAGTAGATCCGCTTTTAATTACCACATATTAACTGTTCAATGTGGTTTACATGCTTACTTGTTGTACACAGTAAAGCATACCGGTTCTATGTTATAGAACCAAATGACTTTGTTTTGGTTCATACCGTAATAGAGTCCCGGGATGCTATTTTTGATGAAAATCGATTCTCATCAATAAATAGAACCAAGGATTTAATTCCTAGTTCTAGTGGGTCCAATGTTGATGATCAAATTCATGATCATACAGTGTCAAAGGAACCTGAACATAGAAAAAGTAAAAGAGCAAGAAAAGAAAAAACATTTGGTCCAGATTTCCAAATGTATTTAATTGAAGGATCAAGGGAGTCTACAGAGACTAAAAATATATATTATTTTAATATAGAAGATGATCCTAAGACTTTTGAGGAAGCTGTAAATTCTCATGATGTTGCTTTTTGGAAAGAAGCAATTAATGATGAGATGGATTTCATAATGGGGAATAATACGTGGATTTTGACTAATCCACCAAATGGTTGTAAACCAATAAGCTGCAAGTAAATTTTCAAAAAGAAAATGAAAGTTGATGGCTCAATCGACAAATTTAAAGCCAGGCTTGTCGCATAGGCCTTTAAACAAAAAGGAGTTGACTTCTTTGACACTTATGCACCAATAGCATGGATTGCTACTATTAGATTGTTAATTTCCATTTCGGTTATACACAATCTAGTAATTCATCAAATGGATGTTTAGACTGCATTCTTAAATGGTGAATTAGAGGAGGAGGTTTACATGAAGCAACTAGAAGGTTTCGTGGTTGCAGGACAAGAGCATAAAGTTTGCAAATTAATTAAGTCACTTTATGACTTAAAACAGGCCCCTAACAATGGCATGATCGGTTTGATCGAGTGGTGTTAGCTAATGGGTACAGAATAAATCAGTCTGATAAATGCATCTACAGTAAATTTAATAACCAAGGACAAGGGGTTATTATTTGCTTGTATGTAGATGACATGTTGATTTTTGGAACTAGTCTGGAAAAAGTTAAGGAAACTAAAGAGTTTCTTAGTTCCAGTTTCTCCATGAAAGATTTAGGAAAAGCAGAAGTTATTCTTGGAATAAGAATAACTAAAGTACAGGATGGTGTTAGATTAATACAATCTCATTATATTGAGAAAGTGTTAAAAAGATTTAATCACTTAACTGGTTCTCCAGTTTCTACTCCTATAGATCCTTCATTCAAATTAATTCCAAATCAAGGTGATCCAATTTCTCAGTTGGATTATTATAAAGTGATAGGATGCCTTATGAATGCAATGACAAGTACTCGGCCCGATATTGTGTTTGCAGGGAAAATGAGTAGGTACACTAGTAATCCTAGTGCAGTGCATTAGATGGCATTAAAAATATTATTGAAATATTTGAATAAAACCATTAATTATGGTTTGGTATATTCAAAGGATATTTGCATCCTGGAAGGATATTCTGATGGCAGTTGGATATCAAATCAGGAAGATAATTCCTTAACTAGTGGATAGGTTTTTTTGGCTTGGAGGAGGTGCAATTTCCTGGGCTTCTAAAAAGTAAAGTTGCATATCAGATTCAACTATGGCATTTGTATTTATTGCATTAGCTTCAGCATGCAAAGAAGCTGAGTAGCTAAGGAATTTAGGTATGGAAATTCTAGTTTGGCCAAAACCGATGTCACCAATTTTGGTACATTGTGACAGCACTACTACACTGGCCAAAGCATATAATAACGTTTATAATGGCAAGTCAAGACACATAGGCATGCGACATAGCTATGTGCGGGAGCTCCTAAGTAATGGTGTTGTAGCACTAGACTTTGTACGGCACTGGTTCAATTTAGCGAATCCGTTTACTAAAGCCTTGGCAAGGGGCATGGTTTTAAAGACATCGGAAGGGATATGTTTGAAACTCGAGTCTAGTAAAGAGGTGAAGGAAAACACAACTCATGCCTAAGTTATTATGTCAGGTCTTAAGTCAATGTTGATGAGTACTTCATTAATTGGTTGCAACTACTAAATAAAAGGTATCTCCAAAGTCAGAACTTGGTCTGCATTGTTGTAGAGATGAGTTTTACTCTTAACTAATCTTTTGAAAAAATGCTTGGTACAGGGCATGATATAAAAGATTAGCCAATGTGAGCATGAGGTGTGGCAGCTTCAACAAGTTTTGGGTTTGGCTTGGATATGCTCATGAAAGGAAACGAACACAAGGCCTTTAATACTGTCAAGTTTTTGAGTTGATGTGACTGTAAAACTTGTGTGTATTTTACCTACATTTCTTCAAAGAGACTGCGTGATTAAAGGTTCGTCCATCACTGCAATCCGAATTGATGTATCGCGTATTATACTATGTGAAAGTTCAATCTTTAAGACACTTTCATTTATGCATGAGTTTTGGATTTATCTTGGTACAATATTAATTTTTACTATGTAAATGGAGGAAGAATGTTGGACATTTATATAGTAATGGAGATAAATATTTCAGATGAACTACCATGCAAGCTTAAATAATATTTAGAGTTGTGGAGTTATAAATATTATTTTAGTTTGGTAGAAAGTAAATTGGAAAATATAAATATTTCGTACGGTTTTAACGAATTGTTGTTTTAATCATATTGATCGATTCATGATTCATTGTACAATTAGTGTTTAATGGATTCGGCGTGTTTAACGATTCGGGCTAATGATTCGTTGGTGAGGGTTTCATTGCTTCGTGCATGCTTGATCACCAAATTGTTGGCCGAATTCTTGTGGCCTAGTCGTTAAAATAACCAAGGTCGAATTCTTAATTGATAATGAATTCGTGAATGGCCGAATTCTAGATTAATGAATTCGTGAATGGCTGAATCATTGAAATGAATTGCAAGGCCTTTGAATTGTTAAATTTTGGCCGAGTCCTTGAATAAATCATTGCATCACAATTTGAATTCATGCATGCGTGGTGTATATATATTTTTCTTTTGCATGGGATCTTATTAGCATGCATTGGAGTAATGATTATATTATAAATATTATAATTCTTTATAATATTTTCACATGCAATGTATGAACGAAGGTACATCACTTATGAAATATGTATATGTTATACATGGTTGATGTAATTATATTTTCCATGTCAGATATATTATTTAAGATATATCTTGTGGAAGTTGGAGTTTTAAACTGCCATAAACTTTCATGTAACTTCTCCTAACTGTTAGAGTTTACATCTATAAATAGTTGGAGAAACATCTGAAAGAGATACATGCAATAACATTGTAGTATACTTTTATATTTCATAGTTCATCAACTCTCAAGAAGTTCTTATTTAAAGCAACCTAAGAACTATGTTTCATCTTCTTGTATCCCATAAGATTAAATCTTGAAACCTTGTTGCTTTTAATAGAGGAAGAGTTAAAACTTATAGGAAAGTGATCACACGCCTGAAGATCTCATTTCCTCTCCTCTCTTCTCCTCGTTCCAAATTCTCATTAGTGTCATTTGAAGCACACGTGAGTTTTAGTTGATAATGTTTGAAATTAGTTTCACTTTAACAAAGCTGTAGTTTCATTTTGTCAACTCTGTAGTTTCATTTAATTTCACCACTGTGTCGCTCGCCAATATATATATTATTGCATGAGTTGTGTTTTTTATGTTATTTTATTTTTTGCTTTGATTTTTTTGTTGGTACAGATGGCTGTAGTCCTTCTATTGGAGGTGGTGGTGCTTCTCCAAATGTTATTGATGAAGATTCATATATTCCAGGTTTTATCTTTAGTTGTTTGTGCATGGAGTTTGAATATGTATTTTTTTTAGAAGCATGATATTTAGTTTCATTTCCAATCAACATTAGTTTCATTTGAAGAACATTGTAGTATCAGTTCACTTTGTCTTTAGCGTCAATAGATTCTTTACTGAGTATGATAGTTTTAGTATAGAAATACTAAAGGTTCATTTTAATAAATCACAGTTAATCAAGAATTAGTGGGGCTTTCTATTGGCTCAGTTGAATAAGCATTTGATATGTACAATGATTATGCATTTCGAATGGGATTTAGTGTTAGGAAGGGAACATAGTATTATGTTTCTGGATGTCGGACTTTTGAAGATGAAAAAGTTCCATTGTTCTAAGGCTGGGTTCAATTAAGATCAGAGACATCTAATAAGTATTATTCAAAGGTAGAGACTTGAACTGGATATCATGCAATGTGTCAATTTGATGTAGATTCAAATGGGAAGTGGGTTGTTACCAAACATGTAAAGGAGCATAATCATGAGTTGTTCCGTCTTCGACAAGTTATATGCTTAGGTAGCATAGAAATGTTTCTATGAATTAGTTGACATACTTAAAAGACATGAAGATGAGTGAAGTTCCCTTATCAGATGATATTCGTTTTTTAAAACACCAGTCCGGGGGTTCACCATTTGTTGGATTTACAGCTAGGGATGCTTACAATACCGTGTTTTTAGATTCGGTGAAGCATTTAGATGAGACTGATTCTAACACTTTGTTTGAGATATTTAGGAAGAGATAATTGAATAAGTCTGGATTATTTTGGGCCTCCAGATTTGGCGATTCTTCTATTTCATCCACATTAAATTCAAGACCAGCAACATCTATAACCATTGTGTGGTAAGAATTAGATGCTTCTTCACTAGCCATTTGAGATGGCACACCAACATCTCGATCAGCATCTACCCTCACATTGCTCTCGCCATGGAAGCGCCAGACATAGTAATCTGATACAAATCCATATTTTGTTAAGTGATAGTTCAAGGTAGGAACATCTAAAAACTTGGTATTTTAACACTTGCACTAGTTACATGGACACATAATTCTTTCCCTGTCCATCCAACTAAGTTGACTAGTAACAAATTGGATGAAAGTTTCAAGACCAGCCAAAAACTCCTTAGTGAGAAGACCATTTCTAATTCGTGTATACATTGAATGATGATTTGAACTCATTGTATTTATCACCTATTTCAAAATTAATATTTTTCAATGATACATTTCATTTAAAAAAAAAACCAAAACTACATTTCATCGATACAGAAATCATTCGAAGAAAATCTACTCATAGACTTTCAAATAGAGATTCAAATAAATAATCATATTCTCATAAGCCTCCGGTACCCACAAGCGATTTAGTCAGAGAAAACCCATAAAGATAATTATACTAATATCTATGCAATTATACTTTCATACCTATATTTTTTTTCACCATATCACATTTACTTTTTACTCCTCCATATCTAAATGAATTAATTTTAATAATTATTATAAAAATAAATCCAACGATCCATATTTAGTTGTAATATTACTAATATCTGTGTAATTATTAACTTAATTAACATATATAATAATTATTCGACAATTATACTAATATTTGTGCAATTAATTTGTTAATTACCATAATAATTATTATGTAATTATACTAATATTGTGCCATTATATTTTTATACCTTAATATAAATATATATAGAGAGAAATTACCATTAAATTATCATAGTAGTTACACTGAAGAATACAAATGACAAATTATTTTGTTCTCATAGTATTATATGTTAAGTATATATATTATTAAAAAAATTAATTGTAATAATAAAAAAAATCAATGACTCATGTTTAACTGTAATTATACTAATATATGTGTATTTATTAACTTAATTACCATAATAATTATTAGACAATTATACTAATATTTGTGCAATTAATTTCTTAATTACCAGAATAATTATTAGATAATTATACTAATATTATGCAATTATACTTTTATATATTAAGTATAAATAAATAAATAAATAAATATATATATATATATATATATATATATTTATTTATTTATTTTTTTATTTATTTATATATATATATTACTATAAAATTATCATAGTAATTACAGAGAAGAATAGGAATAACAATTTATTTTGTTCTCATATTAATATAACTTAATTAATTATAATTAAAAAAATTAACGAAACATGTTTAATTTTAATTAAACTATTATAACAAATTTATTATCGACATTTTCATAAGCATCTTCCTCATCATTCATGGGTATAGACTTTTAATAACCCTCAAGCCGATTAGTGCTGCATAGATCAGTATCAAAATTCAAAAGTCACCACAGAAAGAGAAGCAAGCTGAATTATATTTCATTGAATAGGTGTTTATTACATATTGTTACCGTTTTCTTGTTAAATGTTTTAGTTTTCAAGACTATATGCATACATTTCGTGCATAATTGGCTATTATGTGCCTTTATTATCATTAATTCATTATTATTATATTGGTATAACATTATGCATGTGTTTCATTATTATATAATGGTAATTGAGATTAACATTTCCTTTAATATTAAAGTTAATTATTGCTTTCAAAAAAAAAGTTAATTATTTGTAATTGTGGTTAATTAGGAAAATCCAATTATTTATTTAAGGTCTTTAAATATTAATGTGAAATGACAATTTTGTCTAATGCTGTTAATATGAATAAATTGTCGTTGAGTTTGGGCGGAAAAAATTAGCCAGATACTTCTGTTATTATATATGTGAAGCATGAATACAATTTTTTATTATATATTTAAATTATATAATTAATGATGAAATTATAAACAATTCTAATATTAGAAAGTGTACATTTATTTGAAATTATAAGATTTGTATATTAGTGTTTAATATTTTTACTTGAAAATTATATGTTTAATTTTTTATATGGGTATGAAAAGTTATAATTTTTTGGGTAAAATATCAATTATATTAAGAAAGATAAGAGCATAAAAAGTTCGGAGGATCCTCCGACCTGAAAATTTATAATTAATTCCAATATAAATAAGGTCGTTTTATTATGATTAGTATATGGTAATTAAGGAGTATATATTATTTTTAATTAATATTATGATAATTATGACATCTATGCATGCAATCTGAATAATTATGGTAATTAAGGATTATATATTATTTTTAATAAAATAATATGTATATGTTTAATTATGGACATAATATGTGTATGTTTAATTCCTTTTAATTATGTCCGTAATATGTGTATATTTAATTTTCTTTAATTATGGTCGTAATATGTGTACCATTAATTTCTTTAATTGATTAGATGAAATCTATATTATGGTAAGTATAAAAAATATTTAAATAAAAGTATAATGTGTGAATTAATTTCTTAATTACCATAATTATTAAGATTTTATTCAAAAGTAAACATTAGCATAATTTTATATGTGTAATAATCTGTGAATTTGAATAATTTGCATAATTGTATGGTCCCGATTTTTACGGATGTTTAACGGCAAAATAAACGGAGGACCAAATTGGTTAAAATTTTCAAAGTCGAGGGACTTAATTGGGTACAAAAAAATGTCAAGGACCAAATTGGTAATTTCGCTATAGTCGAGGGACTATTTCGGTAATAAACTCTTTTTAAAATCTCCTTTAATTATGGACTTAATATGTGTATTATCAATTTCGTTATCTGATTATAAATTTGTATTAATTCTTTAATTGCCATACTTTTTAAGATTTTATTCAAAAACAATCAAAAGAAGTGTACGGGTAATTGATATTATTCGAAGTAAAAAAAATAAAAAACCATCCCGGCGGGGAAGGATTCTCATGTTTAGTACAAGTTACCATAATAAATTTAGATGTTAAATATAATTGGTAATTACCATGAAATATTTAGATGGTAAATAGTATACATGATAATTACCTATATAGGTTACCGTAATAAACGGATTAACATATGAATTATTATTAAAAAAAAAAAAAGGAAGAAGCTAGGTAAGATATATTAGGAAAAGTATCAATTAATTAAGTAATGTTTAAGTATATTACTATATAAGTAATATTTCTCTCTATATATTTTTATATTAATGTTTACCTATATCTTTACCTATATTACTATATAAGTAATGTTTGATTAATTAATTTGAATCATAAACATTAAAAAGTAAGACCTTGACTCAATGATCTCAGATGCCTTTGCTCAATGAACTAAATATTTGATAGTGCTGGAAAACATGTCACTGGAAGATCATTGAATAGAGCATTTATTTAAAAGAAAATTAATATAGTTGGAGCTATGAAATAAAGTGCTAGCTGTCATGGTAATCTTGGCTAGTGGTCCGTTATTTTTGTGAAACACTGCACCAATCCCATTGAAAACAAAAATAGAAGGGATTTTTATATCACAAATTTCAGTGTTATGGATAACTACATCAATTTGTTTTAATTGGAAAAGTAATAATCTTCTCTCAAGCATTCAACTCCTTAGAGCAGTAAATTTTTTAGCTTATCTGAATTTAAGCAATAGAAAAGAGAAAAGAGTTAGTTTTCTATGCTTACTACTATTAAGAATTCTGTTCGGGAGCTAGTTTTATAGAAAATTCATTGTGTAGTATAACAACACATCTCTCATATTAGGAAGCAGTTTTCTTCGGTGCTTTATTGCACTATTGCTTGAACTCTTCGATTTTTGGATGGTTTACAAATGAGACCCGATGAGGGATATTTATAGCCATTCTACCTCTTCTGGATGATGGAAATTTACTTGATCTAATGGCTAATAATCTACCTCTAGAACTTTCTCTAAATCTCTATACAAACTAAGGGTTCTATAATGTTCTAGAATATTTTATATATCTCTACTACCCCTAGTATTATGTACATGCTTCTAGAATATTCTACCAACTATGGGAAGCTATGTACAAGTACTAGAAAAGTCCAAAAAGATTAGCAAACTTCGAAAATGTGTAGCAAAGTGCCTTACACTAGAGTAGCTAACATAATTAACTAAAATAACTCTTTCCAGAACACAATTCATTAGCACCACGAGCTCCTACTCTTTGTCTACAAATTTTGAGGTCTGAGGCATTTCCTTGACAACATTTTCACTGAGACATAACAGATAACCTGTGGATTGATTCCTGTGTGTAAAAACAAGAATCTAGTATGCAAATTGCATGCAAGACATGCAGTAGTTGTTGATTTGATTTGTTTCGAACATATATTTTAAAAGTTGAGGATCTTTTTGAAGTTTTCAAGGATTTTAACTAGAAGTTCTTATTGATCAGCTTATGAGGTGGTCTTGAGCAGAAAGAAACAGACTAAATTTAAACTGCATGGAATGAAGTGCGCCCATTTTCCCAGTTAGTACCCACCAGACATTCTCCCACCCCAAATAGTAGAAAATTACTAAAAAAAAATTAAAAAGAGCAAATACCAATTTTGGTCCCACAACTATTAGTAAAATGACAATTTTGATCCACATGTTTAATTCCTACAAATTTTGGTCCCACGACTATTGTTTTAGTACCAATTTTCATCCACGACTATTGTTTTAGTGCCAAAATTCATCGCGCCGGTCACCCATCCGTTTAAAACGTGTAAAAATCTAAAATTGTTAATGGTAATTTCGTCATTTTCGACTTAATATCTCAATTTGAGCATAAATAAGCGGACTTAAGTTCTAAGATTGATCAAAATTCGTGGTAAAATGAAGAGGAAAACTGCGAATTTTGATCGATCTTAGGACTTAAAATTCATTTATTCATGCCCAAATTGGGATATTAAGTTGAAAATGGCGAAAATAACCTTAACAATTTTAGATTTTTGCACATTTTAAACGGATGGATGATCGGCGCGATGAATTTTGGCACTAAAACAATTGTCGTGGATGAAAATTGGTACTAAAACAATAGTACAGTCGTGGGGACCAAAATTGGTAGAAATTAAACATGTGGACCAAAATTGTCATTTTGCTAATAGTCGTGGGACTAAAATTGGTAACCTCATCAGTACAACTCACATATAACATTACATGTTTTGCCTTTTCTTTTGTGTTATTATTATCATCACCATCAGATCTGCTGCAGAACTTGCAGTTGCAGAAACAGAAAGAAAGGGATCCTACATTACTAATCACATACTCCCTCTGTCCCCATTTTACCTGTCCTATTTACTATTCACTGGTCAAACCAACTCTTCATTCTTTACTTATTTTCTTTAGTAATTTTTTATTATTTTTAAATTTATTTTTTTGTGTTTAATAGTACTTTTAAGGTAGTTTCTGAATATATAAGTTTTATATATTAATGCTAAACTTAATAATATGAAAAATTGGATTAAAAATTACTTCAGTCAAGCCTCGTTAAACGAATCAGACAACCATTTTGAGACGGAGGTAGTATATAACAATACTCGTTTACATCGATATTACTTATAAACTATATAAAACCATACAAGATTTACTGTAAGTAACATTTTCATAAACCTGTTTACACTTACACAAACAGAAACATTTATTAGTTAATTATTACTAATAAAAAAGAGTTTATTACCGAAATGGTCCCTCGACTATAGTGAAATTATCAATTTGGTCCTCGACAATTTTTCTTGCCCAATTAAGTCCCTCGACTTTGAAAAAGTTAACAATTTTGGTCTTTTGTTTATTTTACCGTTTGATATCCGTTAAATCGGGGCCAAATTGGTAATTTCACTATAGTGAAGGGGCCATTTCAGTCAAAAATTAATTACCGAAATGGTCGATTGACTATAGCAAAATTACCAATTTGGTTCTGATTTAACGGTTGTTTAACACCAAAATAAACGGAGGACCAAATTGGTTAAATTTTTCAAAGTCGAGCGACTTAATTGCGTTAGAAAAATTGTCGAGGACTAAATTGGTAATTTCGCAATAGTCGAGGCACCATATCGGTAATAAACTCAATAAAAAATGATAAACAATTATATATATATAAATATATAACTCTATCTATCCCCTCCCAGCCAACTCTCTCTCTTCTTTTTTCTCAATCCTTCTAAAATTGCCACCCACCACAAAGGAATCAATCCATTTACGTATTATACAAATTAAAGACAACTTGGCTCTGATTATGACCCTTAGTGGCAATTGAAAGTAGAATTCTTGCTTTCAATTGCAATAGTTAAAATCAACCCTCGTAGTGGCCATAAGGAAGTGTCTAACCTGTAGATTCCAGCTTTTAAGGCTTTGCAATAATTTTCTTACTCCCTGGAAAGGTGCAGGTAATATGTTTCAACACAGAAGGGAGATGCTCAGCATAGCGTATAGAATGAGCATATTTGATATTAAAATATGGATAAATAACTACTTTCTGAAAAACAAAGTACAAAATACTCCATCTCATTCCTTGCTTATAGGTTAACAGGATAATATGACAACTTCTAATGACTCAAAGTGTGTGAAATCTCAACAATAAAATACAAAATACTCAATTCCTTTCAATTTGTATGAAATCTGAAAGGGCATTCATAACCTCAAAGTGTGTTCTTCAATTTGCTGCTAATACTTGAGGAAATCACTTCATAAACATTCAATAATAAGCATGGTTTTCCATTTACCTAAAGAAAGCTCAACAATAATGAATCTATGTTGATATTGGAAACCAGGTTAAGGAAGCTACCTGCAAATTCTGGAAAGAAATTGATCCAGTATCTGGCCAGTATGAAACTGAATTGGGTGAATAAATGAAGGGCAACAACAAATGTATTTACCCTAAATGACTAAAGAACAACCAAAAAAAAGGGAAAACTGGCAGGTTCTTCGACTCAAATTATACACCATACATGAACAAATTTACACTAAAAGCTCTCAACCGAACCAAAGAAGAAATATCATACCTCTGGTTGGTTTTACGGCTGCGCGACAACCGTTTCGGTTGGCCAACACTACTGTAAAAATTTAGAGAAAATATTAAAGAAAAATACAAGCATAATTAAAAGAACAATTCTACTTGCATCCAGGGGCGGAGCCAGAAAACTCGAGTTGGGGGGGCCAGTGTAGTAGAGAAAATTTACCGTGTTAGTCGACATTATAATTAACCATACTGTATTATTATTTATACCATACATTATTGTAATTATTATTGATAATAATTTTTAATTATATTCTGTGTAATAAAGTATGAAATATATAATTAGATGAGTACGATTGACACGAGTGTGGATCATTAATTTAGAATTTTTTCACATAACACAAAATATCATAATAATAATAATAATAACAACAACAACAACAACAACAACAACAACAACAACATTTATTTAAATATAAATTGTCAATTTTTATCAAATAAAAAATTTTGTCAATTATTTTATCACCAAATATTTTCATAATTAATTGATATTCATTTTACTGATTAACAATATTTCAAAATTTGGGAGATAAAAGACAAAAATCAATATCACGAAATAAACAATCAATATTAATTTTTGACAATTCCAAAACTAATTATTTAAACAAGCAAATGTACATCTTCAAAGTGTAAATAAATAATTAAAACACACAATAAATCATTAATTAATTAATCAACATAACTAATAAAACTAAAGCATATATCTCAAATTTGGAGATTTTTTAAAATAAAATTGATTTTTGATGCCCTCGTCCATTATTACAATCTTGATAAAAGAAATAAGATAAAAAGAAAATGGTGACTTTAATTATTTGCTTGGTTTACTTCTTTCTATTTAATGAATTTAAACTTTAATATATATTTTGAGTTCACTTAATATAAACATAATAAATTGTTTTAAAAAAAATTAGAGGGGGGCTAAAAGTGTATTTTATCCCTACTATATCAATATATTTATATATATACATATTTTTAAAAATATTTTAAGGTGGGGGTAGGGGTAGGGTGAGGCGGGGTGGGGTTTGGGGGGGCCAGGGCCCCCTACCCCATAAGGTGGCTCCGCCCCTGCTTGCATCGAAATCAAAACCCCCAACAATGTGACCACAGGGATATTTATACAGGAATAATGAGCTTACATAAGGAAATATACGCTAAAAGGAAACTAAAAGCAGAATCTCGATTCTAGTTTTGGGACGAACCATATCTCTTCAAAGTATGTGCAGATTAGATAATTCGACGATACGTAACAGATAGCGAGGGGCACGAAATTTTAGGGGAATGCCACCGCATGGGTCATCATTCAGCGAATAGAACCGCTAGACGAGTGCTGGAAGCAAGATTTATTGGCCCTCTATATTTCGTGACACTCAGATTTGTGTAAGGAATTGTGACCGATGTCAGAGAACTGGAAACATTACAGGTCGTGACGAAATGCCACAAAATTACATATTGGCATGTGAAATATTCGATATTTGGGGTCTCGACTTTGCAGGTCCATTTCCGGATTCAAAAGGGTTTAAATACATTCTGGTAGCAATTGACTATGTATCCAAATGGGTTGAGGCAGAGGCTCTTCGGAATAATGATGCCAAGAGCGTAACAAGATTCCTTAAGAAATTATTTACAAGATTCGGAGTGCCAAGAATCGTCATTAGCGATAGAGGAACACACTTTCGAAACGTGCCTATGAGAAGATTACTCTAAAAACAAGTAGTACAACATCGAGGAGGAGTTCCATTTCACCCTCAAACAACCGGTCAAGTTGAGAATGCTAATCGAGATATTAAGGCTATTTTGGAAAAAAACAGTAGCACGACATAGAAGAGATTGGGCTGACAAGATTAACGATACACTATGGGTTTTCCGTACAGCTTATAAAACTCCTATAGGAACCACCCCGTATAGAGTTGTTTATGGAAAGGAGACCGGGTTTTACATACTATTTAATTCTAGATTAAGATTATTCCCGGGCAAACTTAAATCTAGATGGACCGGTCCATATGTAGTTACGAAAGTCTTTCCCTATGGTACCTTGGAAATTCTGCATCCCGACAAAGGCAAATTTAAAGTGAATGGTCATCAAGTGAAGAAATATTACGGAATGGAGAACGTACAAGGCACAGTCCAGTGTTACAGGCTAGAGCCGTGGGATTATGACTAACGAGATCACCAAATCATACTCGTCGGGCTAAAGACATTAAACGTAGCGCTGATTGGGAGCTAACCCGAGATTTACATTGCTTTCATTTTATCTTTTTCTTATTTGCAAGTAGTTAACCCTCCAAGTTGTGTGATTTCCCATTTTGTAGGTTCTATAATCTTAATATGCAGGGTTTGACAGGTGCACATGGTCTGACAAACGCACAGATGCTTGAGAGTTGAATCTGGAAGTTGGGATGCTTACTAGGTTTTCTACCTCTTATCCCTCCTTATATTCATTTCATGTTCCCATTTCGTCATTTTAAAGTGTGGAAATTTTGACCCTCTTTCACGATTTCTTACACACTTGGTACACAGTATAATATTCGCATTTGACTATTCTCCATAACCCTGGAAACATTTCTAAAGTGTGAAAAAGTGCTCATCTTATTGTTATTTTGATTTCATGTATGTGTTCCATCACCTTCGAGGATAACATCGAGGACGATTTTTAGTCTAAAGTGTGGATAGAGCACGTTGTGCTTTAGATTGAAAATTTTCTTTAATAGACTCTATTTTTATTGTTTCGATGTAATCAAGCCACGAGCAGTGTGTCATTGTTCACTTTATCTGCAAATGAATGCTAAGTCTGTGCCAAAAAGTTTTTTTCTCTTTGAATAGCCATGGAAGTACCCCCACTTTGACCCAAAAAATGTGAATTTTGAAAATTTTGTGTGCTTGCATGATATTCACCTCTTATTTTGTTAAGGCCTTAGTTAAGGATCTCTCGAAGTGGGAGTATGCACCCCTAATTTGAGAAATATAAGATAAGCGAATCCCGGAATTGAAAAAATTACGATAGAGCATGGGGCAAAAGGAGAGCCTATTGGTGAGCATAGAGTGAAAAATCCCTTAATCCCAAGAAAAAGGCATGAGGGGTTGTATGGAGAAAAGTAGAAAAGGCAAAAGGCAAATCCCAGAGATAAAAACCGAGGAAAGCCATCTCGCTAGGTTGTGAGCAACCATAGTCTTCAAACAAACATAAAAGCTCTATCTGAAGTCGGTTGCCCACATAAAACGTTCCTATGAGATGAGAAAATAGAGAGGAGGTAAGCCGCTTCGCTAGGGTTCAAGCACCCATTGCACTGTCTTCGAAAAAGCATGGAGCTCCATGTGAAGTCGGGTCGCTTGACGACGTTACCCTAGGGAGTGAGAAAAAAGAGTGACCACCCAAGCCATTGGCGGGGATCGGCCCATGTATCTATCCTCACTTACTTTTCGCGCTTGGGCTTTGGCGTTAGGGTGGCAGATTGATTAGGTGTTGTACATCGTTCCCACTAGGAGGCTCAGCTAAAGGCCTTCACACAATGAGAGGTGAGTAAAAATTTTGGGCTACATGCTTGGTACTGTGAAATAATAATATTGACTTGTCCAAAATATGACCACAGGGGTTTTGCTTTGTTTGAATATTCATAGCAGTGTATGGCACATACTTATCATTCCTTGTAGATATTGTGAAAGATTTCACATCTCCTGGTAGGTTGCGTTCAAAACATTTTTTACCATTCGTTTGTATGTATAGCTTAGTTACTTTTGGCATCTAAATGAGAAGGGATTGACTAAGAAATTGCTCGAGGATGAGCAACCTAAAGTGTGAAATCTTTAATAGACGCCAAAAGTACCTAACTTCTTAGACCAATTAAGAAAGGTTATTGTCAAACAAATGCTTTAAAGGACTCAATCTATGGTATTTTTACATTAATATGCTAACAAATGCAAAAGTACTTTGTGTGGTATGTTTTAAAGGATTTTGATAGGTTTGAAAGCTTGGAATAACCAAGGAATGACATACATGGTGAAAGAGAAACAAACCCGACCTTGGTGCACGCAAAGACCAAACCCGAACCAGCAGAAGAAACGAAGACAAGGGAATTTCCCCGTCCACACCAACACCACGCGTGTAGCACGTGTGGATGAATTCCAGTAGCTCTCCACGCGTGCATACACACGCGAAGGCTGCGTGAACGAAGCATCAGAACCCTGCGCGAAATTGATTATAAAATGATCATTTTCAGCTTGGAGAGGGGGATTTTTCATATTCACACTTTCCAATTTTTAGATTAGGGTTAGATAAAACTTCTAGAGAGAAAAAAGTGCTTGGAAGGAAAGTGAAGGGGTTGGATCGCAATTGCTTATTCCCATTTTTGGTATTCTCTATCCTTATTCCTTGTAATTGTTTTTCAAATCCCTTTGTTGAATCCTTTATTCCTTTGATCACATTTGCACTTTCTATTTTTATTGTTATTGAATCTTGATCTTGAGTAGTATATGATGTGTGTGAAGCCCATGAGTGGCTAGATTTTAGGATAGGGCTAGGATGAAAGGAGTTTTGCATTCATGACTTGAGATGTTCATATCTGACTTGTTTTCCTTTGATTTGCTGAAATTGTGTGTATGTTTGTGATCGATCTTGTTGGATCGAGGGCCCCGGTTCCTTCAAGAGTCTAGGATCACCTATTTAGCGAGATATCGCAAATGAGTGAGAACGCACTGCTCACATCTCCTGCCCTCAATCCGGAAGGATGAGGTCCGGATGGAACTCGTAGACAAGGTGTTTAATAAAATTCCCCAACCGACTGAGGATTGGGAGCTTGAGTGTGACGCCACTCAGGAATGTGTTCCGAGCTCATTTGGTAAGGTCAATGGGTAAAACCAAGCCTCTCTTTTACGAAATGATGCAAACTCTGATAGATCATATCCCCGTCCGCTGTTTCTTCTTTTTTATTACTTGATGATAAGACTCTTGTCGAAGACTAGAAATTTCTTGTCTAATCTCTTGAGTAATCTCTTGTTTCAGATTTGCCCGATCATTTTTGAGTTCCATGATCGTCCTTGTAAGTCTTTCATCTACTTCACGGATGTCATCCCTCCTTTGTTGAGTAAAGTCAAGTTGAGAGTTGTATTGTGGCCTGAACTGGGTCATTTGATTTCCATTTCCTTGGTTTTGATTATACATCAGTCTGTTCTTGTCATTCTGTCCATATGCAGGCTTGTTTCCATAGTTGTATTGTCCTCGCGCTTGATATCCATCATTGTTGCTATTGTTCCAACCCTCTCCCTGTTTCCAATTGTTGTTTGATCTTTGGTTTTGTCCATAAGCATTGAAATTGGAGTTCCTTTGGTAATCTACCGCCTCAACTTGTTCAGATGCAGACGGAGAAGTGCAAATAGTGGTGTCATGAGGTCCTCCACAGATATTACAATAAAGTGCCAATGCCATGCAAGGCTTGGGCTTTCCTTCCATTTTTTCTACCATAGCCTGTAGCTTTTTGATTTCGTGATTCATTGCTTCTATTTTGGCCTCACTCGCCACACGATTATCAACTTCATAAATTCCTCCATGATCTCCTCTTCGGTCATACCAACAGGATGTGTTCTTAGATATTCCCTCGATCAAGTCTTCAGCTTCTTGCAAAGCTAGGGAGACAAAGGCACCGCTGGAGGAGGAGTCAAGCAAAATTTTTCCTTCATCTGTCAACCCTCCATAGAATGAGCTAATCATGTCTCATGGGTGCATAAGATCTTGTGGGCATTGCCTTTTAAGAACTTTGAATCTTCGCCAAACCTCTCCCAAACTTTCAAGTTTTCCTTGTTTGAATTCTTGTATCAGCCTTCTAATCCTCATAGTTTTTGTAATGGGGAAGAACTCGTTCATGAATTCACGATGCAACTGTTGCCACGTTCTGAAATGATTGTCGTCTTGGCTTTCCAACCATCGTGCTACCTCTCCTATAACTGAAAATGGGAATAATTTTAGTCGGATTATCTCCTCGCTAACGCCCTCTTGTCTGTACATCCCACATGCTCGTATAAACCTTGTGATGTGTGCGTTGGGATCTTCAGATGGTAATCCCGAATATTGATTGTTCTGAACCAGTGTGAGAATAGTTGGATGCACGTGAAAGTTGACGTTATCCATTGGAGGTACATAGATCGAGTTGTGCATGTTAAAATCTGGAGTCATGTAATCTGCAATTGATCTTTGTGGTTCTTGAGGATTTCCATAATATTCTTCTTCACGAATGTTCTCTTGATTGTTTGCTCTATTAGCTTGTGGCTCTTCAACGATTGGTTCTTCATGGTTAATCGGTAATTGTGGATTAATTGGAACTGGGGGTGGATTTGGTACAGTTGTGCCTCTTCCTTGTGGATTTATTGTCGCGCTTGATGAAGCCATTAGTGATCCTTGGGTATTTTTCCTTCTAGTTGCTCTATTAATTTCAGGAATGTAGGGTAGTAAACCTTGATTTCCTTTTGCTCGCGTGTGCATTCACCTAGTAAAATTATCAATGAAACAAAAATTTCCACAATTGACTAGAAGTAGTCAATTGGGTTAGTAGCAAAAACAAGTAAAAATAAAACAAAATTAAGTGGAATAGATTAACATAACTCAAATCTAGCATTCATGCAATCAAAGTAAACAAAAACATATGACAACCTATTGCCCTCCCCGGCAACGGCGCCATTTTGACATCGCTCTTTTTCTGCGTAGGGTGAAGTGTCAAAAGATATTTTTATGATAAAACGGAAAGTCTGTGACTCCCCGAGTGTCGGTCTCAAAGGAGGGACGTGGAGGTGTGTCAAGCGTTCGGGAGTTTACTCGATTGAATCATGCATTGGATTCGAGTGTGGTGAAGGGTGGATTCGTGAGTGAGAGTAGTTCATTTGGTTGGTTTGAGTGCAAGAAGTAGTAAAGTAAAAAGGGATTTTGTGAATATGTAAAAGGGGGTAGGGATTGGATAGTGTTCATGGATATTGCATAGTGGAGTGTCTAAGGCCATGGATTAGGATTGCTAGGATATTGTCTATTCAAGAGTGTGTTATCTTAGTCCTTTTCCACCTTTGTGTACTAAGGCTTCTTTGACTTATGAGTGCCTTCAAGCATCCAAAGTTCTAAGAGGAATTTTATCAAACACTTAAGCTACACACTATCCTACTATTCTTAAGAAGTCCATAGGAACTATGATTGTGTTAAGCTTCAAATCCTAACTCTAATCACAGACATGAAAGAGTCAAGAGCTCAATCTCTCATCTAGATTGGCCAAATCCAAACAAGATCTCATCAAAACAACAATCAATAGACAAGAATAGATAATCCATCAACACAAACTCATAGATCCAAGATATAGAGATAAGATCATCACACAAGCAATATTCAATCACACAATCCAAATCCCTAGACTAAACTAGCTACTCATAATATGAAATTCAAGCAAAAGCTAATTTAATCCAAGAACAAGATAGCTAAAATTATAGAAATGAAATAGAAATCACCTAGACAGAAGAAGATCTTCAATCCAAGCTTGTTGTCTTGCTACAATGGAGATTGATCTAATCTAAAAAACTAAGAAAAATGGAGAAAGTTCTCCAAAGGAAAAACTAAGAAAAGGGAAAACTAATTTTCTGAAAACCTCCTCTGAAAATTCATCAAAGGGGTTTAAATAGTCTCCGAAATGACAACCCTAGCTGAAATTCGCGCATCACCGTCTCCACGCTATCCACACGCGTGTGAGCGTGCGTGGGAGGCTACTGGAAAGTTTTCACGCACGCTTACACGCGTGTGACCATCCAGTTTGGTCCTCTAGGGCTCCGTTCTTTCCTGGTTCGCTCTTTAAGCTCAACTTTTGCTCCTATTTGCTCCCGGGGCTCCTGTTTCGCTTTTTTTAAGCTAAAAGTAGCTTCTGTGCATCAGTTAGTGATTTACAAGCATTTACGAACATAATTTACCAAGTAAGGATGCTATAGACGCGATAGAACACCCTGAAATGTACCTGAAATAAGGGTATCTCGGAGTCTTATCACTTGACTTACCAAACATTGCACCTATGAAACTATGTCCCATTCCACTTTGTTTCTTTTCCATTTTCGTTACGTAGGCAATGAAAGATAAGATGTTTGCGCTCTCCAATCTGTCATGCTCGTGAGACCGACACTCGGGGAGTTTAGACTCTTCGTTTTATCACTTACATTCCACTTCACCACGAAAAACTACCTTCAAGAATCTAGGTTTCTCATTTTATTCACTCAACCATTTTGTATATTAATTTACAAATAAAACTTGTAGGTAGGTCATTAGATTGAACCGGGGATTATTTATCGACGTGGACAAATTTATCTTGAGGTAAGATCTTTCTCTATTTTTTCTTACGAATTTTTGGTTTTTCCTTGTGCATCCAGTGATTCGCCACACCGTGGTCTATGCTTATTTATTTTTTCGATTTTCCCTTGTGCATCTAGTGATTAGCTACACTGTGGTCTATGTTTAAATTATTTTTGTTTATTATATTGTTATTATTTTAGAAATTTGTTGAATTAGTGTTAACAAAAGTTTAATTATGGTTAGTATTATTTTAGATTAGCTTGTGATGGATAAAAGTTGGATGAATGCTTCTTGAATTAGTAAGGAATATGGAGACGAAGTTAGAAAATTTTTAGAGTTTGCAAAGAATAACCATTTGAATAATAATGACTTTTGTCCTTGTAAGAAGTGTTGTAATCAGAAAAGGTTGAGTAAAGACGACATATTTGATTATCTAATATGTAATGAGATTAATCCCAATTATATGTTTTCAAAAAAAAAATCCCAATTATACAAAATGGATTTGACACGGTGAAAGAGATGTGCCTAGCAAATGAAGATGATGAGTCTGAAAATCGGTTGGATGAAATGTTTCATGATGTTGGAGAAGAGTTCACCGATATGATCAATCAAATGAGTTGGATGAATTACTGAATGATTCAAAATAACCTTTGTGGCCAGGGTGTAGTAAATATATATGATTATCTTATGTATCAAAATTATTCAACTTGAAAGCTGGGGATGGGTGGAGCGACAAGAGTTTTACTGCCTTACTTGAAATATTAAAGGATATGCTTTTAGATGATAATGAACTTCCGAATAGTACATATGATGCCAAGAAGATTTTGTGTCCCATAGTTATGGTGTATAAAAAAGATAGATGTTTTCCCTAGCGATTGCATATTGTTTAGGAATTGTTACAAAGAATTGCATGCATGTCCAATATGTGGGCATCTCGTTACAAATTAATAAAGATAAAAAAAAAAGGAAAAAATAGTTAAAAATCCAAGAGCTTATTTTGAAACGCTACTAAAGTCACAGCCTCACGGGCTATTAATTTGAATGCTAAAGTTAAAGTTAAAAATTTCCAAGTGATTAAATTAGAAACAAATAAAAATGTTGTTTAGCTCTTGTAGCTCAGTTGGTTAGAGCACCCGTTTAGTAAGCGGGAGGTCTTGAGTTCAACTCTCAACAAGAGCATTAATTTTTAGTGCATAAATAGTAAAAAATAGTTAGTTGCTAGTGGTAAGTACCTCTGTAGTATTTAGTATAAATAGTTAGTTGCTAGTGGTAAGTACTGTAGTATTTAGTATAGAAATTATTACTCGTTATTTTAGAAATTAGACTCAACAACTTTTTGGATGTACCTAAATGATTAGTTATTATAATTCATAATTAAATTTCAATAAATAACTATACAATCATTACAATATCTATAAAATATTATTTTCTAATAATCGTATATAACTAACAAATTTTTTTATATCCAACAAAAAATAGAAGTATAATAATTTCAACACAACCTCCTAGCAAATATAATAAGGATGAGTTGTATTACTATTGATTTTTTTTTTGTTTGAGCCAGTCAAATATGGACAACTAAACTGATTTACCTTTTTGCACTCTTTTAACAGTTAGGATCATATGACCGGTTTCATCCATAGCGTACTTTTAAGTAGCGGTTACGAGAGCTTCTTCAGATCCATCGTATACATTTACTCTTCCATCTCCTCCACGTAGACACGAAAAGTGGAAGAGGGCAAGAATGGATAAGTCGGGAAATTTTCGCACCGAAGTGACTAGAATGGTCGTGGAAAAATTGTAAGTAAATATGTTATAATTTTCTACATTAATAGTTATGTTGAATAAAATAGACAAAATATAATAGTAATCATTATTGAATACGTAGTATTATTTATATATGTTATGATTCTCTAGAGTTGCAAGCTTCTCAAGATGAATTCGTTGCTTCGCGAAGATATGATATATTGTCTGTTGCACTAGGTATTGATGAGCATCATGGGCGTGTTAGAGGCATGGGAAGAGGATTGATAGGTGCCAAAGATACCTATGAAATAGGGTCTACCTACTATGGGTTTGAATTGTGTTGATTGATACCTTTTTTGGGTTAATTTGTGGCGCTATGTGCTCTAATGTGCTAACCTTTGCAAAGTTCTATCATTTGGTGCACTTTGGATGGTTTTTGTAGGATTGAACCCAAGGAAGAGAGCTCAAGGTTGTTCCTAGGAATTGTCCACAACCTTGTGATATGAACCTAGTCCAAGGTTCAAATAAAGATGGAGTATTGTCCCAAGATAGCTCCCAAGGTAAGGATAGAGATGGATCGAAATACCTTAGACCTCACGAGAAACTCTTAGTCCCGAATCTTCAAAGACTTAGAAGAATCCCACGATAGCTTCAAGTACCTCAATGATGCAATCTTCAATCAACTAGAGTCGGATCTAATTTCCTTCGATTCAAGAACGAGTCCACGAATCTAAATCTAAGGTTGAAGAAAGGAAAATTGATTCGAGTCTACGAATCAATTTGCTAGTCGAGTCCACGACTAACCACTAATTGAGTCCACAATTAGCCATAAGGTTTCTTACACAAGTGTAAAGAAAAACTTAAGAATTTTATTGAATGAAAGCCTCCTTAAAACTACTATGGATGTGCCCTATTTATAGGCGTAGGGAACAACATTGTGACCCTAAATACAATGGGAAAAAGAGTCCTAAACCTAATCTAGAAATAGTCATATTTAGAAAGGGATTTAAGGAATTCTTTCTAAATACGAACTAGTGTTTTCTCATTCATGCCAAACAATTCAAAATAATGATGACCAAAAATAATAGGGCTGATTTGGGTCTAATTTAATTCCCAAAATCAGCACTTAAACAATTATAACAAGCCTTGAGTTCTTCTTCATCTTTTGCAATTGGGCTTGACTTGGATTTCCACCACCTTTGAACATAACCAATTCAGAGTTGCCTAAATTGTTTGGACTTTAGCCTTGTGATTGGCCCAATTGATACACTTAATGGATCTTCGTTATGTTGGGCCGCATCACCTTGTCCACGAGCGTGGATCTGCTCGTGGATCGGAGATAGATCGCGCCAAAAAGAACTGGCAAATAAGTGAATTGTCCACGACCAGATCCACGATCGTGGGCGGGGTCGTGGACAACTCACTTATGGGAATCGCGCAGGAGGTTTAATAGGGCGCTTCATGGCTGAAAATAGGGGACTTCTATCATTTTTCTTAGGTTACGTTCTTAGTTTAGATCTTGTTGGAGAGTTCTAGAGAGAGAAAGTAGTGGAATTTGATACAAGAAGGCAAGATTGTAGAGTTCTTGAAGCAATTGGTGATCTAAACCTTGATTGTAGTTCAATTTGGTAATATTTCAATTCTTTGCATTTAATTTTCAGCTTGAATTTCCATTTTACTTCATCAAATTTCTTTGCTTTGTAATTGAATTAGGGTTTATGCTACACATGAATAGGTGTGGCTAATTAGGTAGGGATTGGATTGGAGATCCTTTAGGTTCTTGCACTCTAGCTTTGAATTGATGAAATTGAGTTCAATTAATGTTTCATGACCATCTTTGTTGTATGCATTTGTTTGAGTGATCTTGGTTCATTGGAGGCCTAAATGAGATAAGATTGTAGGTTGTAGGCTTAGCAAGAAATTGCAAGTGTGCAGTAGCCTAGGTGTATATAACTTCCGCCTTAAGTTCAAAAGGACTAGGTCCAGAGAAAGTAAGTAGACAAAGTGTTTGGCAAAATGCCCCTACCGAATGAAGAAATGGGAGTCCAAATGTTGCACCGCTTGGTGACGTGCCTTGAGCCTCCCTAGATATCATGTGTGTTAGTCCAACTCAAATCGGAAAACCATTTAGTGCAAGAACCGGGGAGATCCTTATCCAATCCTCTTTCTCACATTGTTGCTCTTTGCATTTTGCTTTGAATTGATACCTGTCCACCTTATGAACTTTACTCTCTTTCGTTATCAATTGTTAATGCATCCCTAGTAACTTGCTTAAACTCCTCCAATATGTCATCCCTAGAGAACGACACTCAGGGATCCTTTCCTCGTTTACACTCTTACATCTCACCACTAAGAAACTACTTCATCAAGGATATTGCATTAAAAGCGTATTTGGCCATGCAAAACGTTGCCAAAGTCAGACATCTACAAAAGAAGTTAAGCAAATTATTGATTCTGTTATTGTTGTGGAGTTAGAAAAACAAAGTCAAGAATTTCAAGCACGAATGGCTGAGATGATGAAGCAATTTAGTAGTATGCATGCAGACTCATTTTCACCAAGCTACACAATCAAGGCAGGAGGATCACATATGTGTGGATGTTGAGCCACAATCTCACAATAAAAAAGCTAGTTCCTTAGACCCTTTTGATGATTTATCGGTTGTAAATAATCGTTTATAGTTAATCTTATTATTATTTAGTAAAAAACATTTATATTATTCTTAATTAAGAATTAGGTTGTGTTTAGAAACCTGGAAAATAATTTCTGAAAATCATTTTCTGGGTTTCTGGTTTTTGGAAAGGAGGATGAAATATGGTCATTGGAAATTAACTTATTGGTCAAAGGAAAAGTAGCCACATTTTATGAAAAATGACTTCCCCTTTTTTTAGGGGAAGTCATTTTCCGGAATCCTGGTTCTATGCATCTTCCTCTTCTTCCGCCTCCCGACTGCTTTGTTTCTTCATATTCCGCCGATGATTTACGCTTTTGGTTAATCTTCATCTTCAATTTCTCAAAACCAGTTGGCCAGACTGGTTTCGAGAAACTAATCGGTGACTGGTTTCGAAACTAGTCGCCGAGACTGGTTTTCAAAACCAGTCGCCGATTGGTTTCGAAACTAGCGTCGGCCGGCTGGTTTCCGAAACCAGTCGCCGACGGTTTCTCGAAACCAATCTCGCCGCCTGGTTTCACTGGTTCTACATGTTTGTGATGTATTTTTTTTACAATTTTGTTCATTTTCTTATTTATTTTCTAGAAAATGAACCAAACACACAAAGTTAATTTTCTGATCTACAGCCAAACACAAGAAAGGAAAATGTTTTCTGGAAAATGACTCATTTCCAGAAATCATTTTTCAGAAATTATTTTCTTACTTTCCAAACACACTATTAATGCAGTTAGGAGCACGATGTCAGTTGTACTTAGAAGATCCCATTACACATCCAGTGGCATTTCAGACATCTTACACTAGCGGACAGGTTCACGGGGTGTACTAAATGTAAATCAAGTGAAGGTGAGCGTAGATAAAATTATTAATCCAAGTGAAAATGTACCATTCCTCACCAGTGAGGTTCTGCATTTCAACACTTTATTATTTGGCCAAAGAAGTTGGTAGAGTTATGTACTTGAGCTGATGAGGTAGGTACATTTTAAATATTTGTATTTTAAAATAGTATGTAATTTACTTTTTTAAAAATAATAATTGTTATGCATAGTTAAAAGGAAAGGCCAAATTGACTTTTCAATCCGTGGTGAAATCTCCTCATCTTGAATTGACTTTAGTTGATCCGAATTCTTTGAGTACTGTATGCAAAAAGGTAAATAAAATTGCTTGCAGTCTTGAACAAAATTTTGTGATGCATATGCCTCATGGTATTGTGGGCAACATTGATTATGAGTTACAACATGAGAGTGTGGGGATCATGCGTTTCTTAAACATGGAGACCAAAAACCACGTATGGTTGGCTTCATCCTTGATCCAAATTGGATTCAACCAAGAATGATGACTAGAGATGAGAGGATAATAATGTATATAAATGCCACCATGCAATATGAGAAGAAAAAATGTTATTTAGCCCCATATGTTCTCAAGTAAGTATTAATTACGCTTTAAATACAGTAACTTATATATAATATACTTCTATTATATGTATTATATTCACTTAAAACTAATAAGTTATTTATTTGTAGTGGGTATTAATTAGATGCTGATTGTCCTTAATTATATGAAATCTATTGGTTTGAGTCCATTGGTCTCGAGCCACGTGAGGACATTAAAGAGATCATGGAAACGTATGTAAATTTATAAATAATTAATAGTTGTTATTAATATAGTGATGTCAAGTATTTACATATATTTTATGTCTTATATTAATTGGTGTGTGAAGGCAACAAGCATGTTGAGTGGAAAGAAACAAAATCGTCCACCGAAATGGATTACATGTTCGGTAAGTACTTGATACACTTTGTAAAACTACATATAGCTTATTATCTTTTATTAAAAAAAATTCTTAATTGTATTGTATTTCAAATGTAGTGTGCCAAATTAAACAAAGACGAACTACCGAATGCGGATATTATGTGATAAAATTCATGTTGAAAATTGTTTCCACGCAAGTATACAAAGGAATGGATAAGGCAAGTAATTTAATAACATATATTTCTCCTTCAAATTTTTGAAAATAGTAGCTTATTGATTATTTATCTTTTTTCAACTTTGTAGAGCTTGGAGAGATATGGAAGATTTCCCTACAATCAATAAGAGATTGATGAAGTTAGAGACATATGGTCCTAGTTTCTTATTGATGAATGGGTTAATACAATACTTCTTTAGTACATTAAATAATTAATGTTGATAATTTTGGTTTGAAATTATTACTCCGTATTATTAATTAGTAACAATTGTAGAATTTATTACATTGATTAATTGCGATATGTATTAGTTTTATTAATTTAGAGATTTATTAGCTTGATCAATTGTGAAATTATGAATGTAAAATTGAAAAGATTTTGAATGTTGATGTGAATTATAAAATTGCATAATTTTTGGGAGGAAATTATAAAATCAATTTAATATTTAAATAATTATATATATATATATATATATATATATATATATATATATATGACGTAAGTTCTTCTACAGAACTGACATCGTATATATATAAAAAATTATATTAATTAAATACATCGGTTTAATTTTTAGCACAAAATCGACGTCGTATATTAACTTAAAAAAATTAAAAATATACGACATCGGTTATTTGCTAAAAACCAATGACGTATATTTAAAAAAAAAATTAATTTACTATACGACGTCGGTTAAAAACTGACGTCGTATAGTAATTTAATTTTTTTTTTTTAAAAATATACGACATCTTATATTTTTGTCTATATGATGTTGATTTTTCTTAAGAAATGACGTCTTATATTTTTAAAAAAGAATTAAATTAATATACGACGTCAGTTTTGTGCAAAAAATCGACGTCGTACGTTTTATTTAAAAATATTTTTAAAAATATACGACGTCGGTTTTTATAACTGGGACGTCATATCATTTATTTATTATGTCTACCAGAATGACGTTCAAAAAAAATCGTCCTATGTTGACAATAATTTTTGCATGCATAGGGGTGAGGTGTCATGTATTGTGGAATGCAGGTGTAATGATAAAACGAAGAGTCTATAACTCTCCGAGTGTTGGTCTCGAAGGAGGGACGTGGAGGTGTGTCTATGCTACTACTTTCAATCGATTGAATGATGTGATGCAACGAGTATGGATGGTGAATGTGGTGAATGGCATATGTGAAGTGTAAATGAGCATGAGGTAATGAAAATCAAAGTATAAGAGATACGAAATAAGAAAATAAGGGATTGAATCGTGCTCATCTATGTTGCATCCTTGTGTGTCTCAAGTAGCGGACAAATGATGCAATGGCGTTGGCTATTCAAGAGTGTGTCATCTTAGTCCTTTTCCACCTTTGTGTACTAGGGCATCTTAGGCTTAGGAGTGTCTTTTAGCAACCAAAAGCCCTAAGAGTCATTTCATCAAACACCTTAGCTGCACACTTTCCTACTATTCTAGTCATGAATTCTATAGGATCTATGATTGCAAAAAGCTTTAACTCAACTCAAATCAAAATCATGATAGAGTCAAGATCTCAATCTCTCAATAGATTGGCCAAATCCATACAAAATCTAATCAAAACCACAATCAATAGACAATAATAGATTTTTCCAACAACAAGGCAATCAAATCCACAATAAGAAATAGGATCTTCACACTAGCAACATAGATTCACACAATCCAAGCCCTAGATTAAACTAGCCACACATAATCAAGAATTCAAGATCAATAGCTAATTCAATCCAAAAACAAGATATGTAAAATAGATAAGATTAAAATAGAGATTACCTAGTAAATGAAATGTGTTCTTCAATCCAAGCTTCAAATCTTCATTTACAAGGACGAAATGTAAATATAGACTAATCTAAAAAATAGAAAACTAAGAAATCAGAAATGTAGTTGGGATCCTCCTCTGAAATTCTATCAAGCCTCCTTAAATAGTCTCTCGAAATTTGCCCTAAAAATATTTTCTCCGTAGTGTCTCGTTCACGCGTGAAGGGTCGCGTGGACAGCTACTGGAAAGTGTTCACACGACCTTCACGCGTGAATGCTTCCTCTCAGGTCCTTCGGGGCTCTTGTCTTGCTCGGTTTGCTCGTTTCGCTCATTCCTTGTTCCAAACGGCTTCCTAGACCTATGAAATGTCTCAAATTGCACCAAAGGTAGCTTTGTGTGTGGTTAACGAATTAAAGCACAAAATATCATAATATTATCACATAATTAGGATGCTAAAAGTGCTATCAATTACCCTTATTTATACTTAAATATATAGGTGTCTTGGGAGCTTATCATATGTCTATGCTAAAAGTGTTATTTGTAGTAGTGGCATTAAGTTCTATTAAAAAACTTGCTAATTTTTAACCACATATCTTTCAAAACTATGTCATATTCATGATAATATGTCAAACACTGATTCTAGATTTGTTTTATTAGCTTTGTAATCTTATTCCTTGTTTATTAGTACAATCATGTATCATAAAATTTGTATTTAGAAATAGAGGAAAACAAGGCTAAAAAACTCTCTAGTTTTCTTCTCGTCTTTGTGGTGAGTTTTGGTCTTTTGGTTTCCTTTTTTGTCTTTTCTAATGTCGTCTTCTTCCCGACCTATTGATGAGGTTTATGCGTCTTTGTCTCTTGATGATGACGACGGTGGCGGTGTGGAGTTTGGGGTGGATGATGTGGTGGGGGAGGTGAAGGGTCTCGAGTTTGCGGCGGTGGGGAGATTACTCTCGGATCACCCTTTCGAGTTCCCAATCGTCCGTGATACTATGGCGGGGGTTTGGCGTCCTGGGAAAGGTGTTACTATTAAGGAACTGCAGCATAATTTGTTTTTATTCCAATTTTATCACGAGTTTGACCAACAGCGTGTTTTGGAGGATGGACCATGGGCGTTTGAGCAGAATATTGAAGTAGTATTAGTTGACATTTTCTTTGGTTGTTTTGTTTTAATTTTATTTAATTTGTTTTGTTTGTTATTTATTCCTGGTTGGTTAGCTAGAAGTTTGGGCATGCATGTCCATGGTTGTTTCATCCCTTGTATTTATATCCTTCTGGATAGCAGTGTATGGTGTGAGATAATCTACCATTTTAAGTTTTCTTCTCTTCCGCTGTTCAAACTTTATTATGGTATCAAAGCCAAATTAATTTTTTTCTCCCTTATGGCTGAGAATCAAGTTCCAGCAGTTCCAGCCTCTGAAATAAATTTTGACGCAATATATATTGCAGGTCCGTGTTATATTCATTCTGGCGAGAATCGTTCTTTATTATTGGTTACTGTTCCTTTGGATGGAACGAACTATCACACTTGGAGCAGGGCAATGAAGATGACTCTACTTTCCAAGAATAAGCTCGGTTTTGTAGATGGCTCGGTCATGGCTCCAGAAATAACAGACGCCAATTATATAACCTGGTAAAGGGCGAATAACATGGTGTTATCCTGGCTATTGCATTCCGTGATACCTGTTATTGCACAAAGCATTCTATGGTTAGACACGGCAAAAGAGGTATGGGATGACTTAAAGGAACGCTTTTGCCAAGAAGATGTGTTTCGCATTTCAGATGTCCAAGCGAAGATTTATAATATTAAGCAAGGAGATCTTTCTGTAAGTGCTTACTTTACAAAATTTAAGGTGCTTTGGGACGAGCTTTTATGTTTGAAGCCATTACTTACATGCACTTGTACCCCTAGATGCAAGTGTGGATGTTTAGACCGAATCAAAGAACATCATCAGATGGAGCAAGTAACCACTTTTTTGAGAGGTTTAAGTGAGAATTATGCAGGTGTAAAGTCACAAATAATGCTTATGACACCACTGCCTATGGTGGGGAAAGCATGTTCTCTTGTGCAACAACAGGAACGTCAAATTTTCCATGGTGGTCTTGGTGCATTGGTTCTAGCCAATGGAGAAGAGGTAGTCCAAAGTGCTTTTCTTGCAAGGACTACTCAAGCTGGAAATATAAATATGGGGGCCAGCACGACACAACGAAAAATTGGTAATTCTAATAAAAAGCCTATTTGCAGTTTTTGTGGGTTTACAGGGCATACTGTGGACAAATGCTACAAGTTCCATGGCTACCCTCCGGGCTGGAAAGGCAAGAATAAGCAAAGTGGCGTACACAGTTCTACTCATAAATTAGCAAATTTAGTTGCAGCAAATTCTATGTCTGTAACAGATGTTTCTTGTCAAGATATTCCAAGTCCTATAAGTCAGCCAACTAGTCATATTCCAAGAGAACAACTGAATACACCATTAGATGACAAGCTTCCCTCTACGGTTGCTGCTAGAGATATCAATAGGCGAGCAAATGCTTCCTTCACATCTTTTAAACCCAATGTTCAAGATGGTAAGCATTTTGTTTCCTGCCAGTCGCTTACTTGGATTATTGATACAGGTGCAATAGACCACATTGTGAATAATGTTACATATTTTTTGGATTCGAATGAGGTGCGAGAAATCTATGTCATGTTGCCGGATGGAAATCGTGCCATGGTTACTCATGTTGGTTGTGTGCGATTATCTATGAATATTATTTTGCAAGATGTATTGTGTGTGCCTCAATTTGAATTTAACTTAATTTCTATAAGTAAGTTGACTAAGAACATGGGTTGTTCTTTGGTGTTTCATGCTAATGGATGTGAACTTCAGGCTGCCAGGGACCAGAAGATGATTGGTTTAGCTGAGGAGCGAGATGGGTTGTATCATTTCCTAATGCCCGATGATGAGCCATGTCTCAATCAATCATTATTTTCAAAAAATGTTGCTATGAATGTTGTTTCTGATTTGAATCTTTGGCATTTTAGATTGGGTCATGCGTCTTTTCACAAAATAATGGACTGAAAAGTTTAGATAATTCAATAAATTGTTCTCCAAATTTAGTTTGTGAAATTTGTCATTATGCCAAACAACGACGTTTAGCATTCCCTACTAGTGTAACATCAACTGAGAGGTGTTTTGATATTAATCATGGTGATATTTGGGGGCTGTATAACATTCCCTCATTATATGGCCATCGTTATTTTTTAACTGTGGTTGACGACTTTAGTAGGGCTACCTGGGTCTTTTTTATGTGCACAAAGAAGGAGGCTCGACAATTGTTACAAAACTTCTGTTAGTTTGTATCTACACAGTTTGATGATAATATACAATGCATTCGTTCAGATAATGGGCCAGAATTTAAAATGAGAGAGTTTTATGGTTCACGAGGTATTGAACATCAGAGATCTTGTGTAAGTACTCCACAACAAAATAGTGTAGTAGAACGCAAACATCAACATATTTTGGTTGTGGCTCGGGCTTTGAGATTTCAAGCATGTTTGCCGGAAGAATTTTGGGCTGATTGTGTTACGCATGATGTCTACCTTATTAACAGGTTACCTTCATCAGTCATCAAGAATATAACTCCATATGAATTTCTTTTTCATAAAACCCCCCTCTACGCTACACTAAAAGTGTTTGGATGTTTAGCTTATGCTAGTACATTGGTCTCGAGCCGTACGAAATTTTCTCCTCGTGCAAGAAAGTGTATTTTTATTGGGTTTCAAAAAGGCATGAAAGGATACAAGTTGTATGACTTACACCAAGCAGAAGTTTTTGTCTCGAGGGATGTTTTATTTCAGAGTTTATTTTTCCTTTTGCAGAAAAAAATCAAAAGACTATTTCAGAGGTTCCTCTCCCACATAAAATTGTAGACCTTGGGGAGAACACGAGTATTTCAGGGGACACACCTATGTAGACCACTACTCAACTTCTTGGTTTAGTGCAAGGGGTGGTTGAAGAAAGTAGTATGGGTGGCGGCATTTCCTCCTCACCTGACAATGCTCATTTCCTTGGTAATTTTTCATCACCTGGAGGTAGTTACTCTCTCGCACCTGAATGCCAACAACTTGGTGATAATTTTGGTGTTGAAAATTCCACTTCTTCATATATGAGTTCCAACGGGCAAGATGATAGGATGCCCTATGATTCTACTTCTCCAGCTCATGATGGAGAGCCAGCTGACAGTGTGGGACCCGTGTGTTCAGATGATAGTCATTCACAAAGCCTGGTACAGCCACATAATGCAGAAGTTGTTCCAACACTCCGGTGTTCTACTCGTCACCGAGTGCCACCATCTTATTTGAAGGATTATCATTGTAACTTAATATATGGCGGCTCTTCTAACTCATGTATACAGGTGCAGGGTACACCACATTGTATTTCCAAGGTGGTTGCTTATGATCATCTTTCAAGTTCCCATAAGAACTTTGTTTTGGCCTCATCTTGTATCACTGAACCTACTAGTTATAATGAAGCTGTGAAGCATGACTGTTGACGTGAGGCTATGCGTGCTGAATTAGAAGCTCTTGATGTTAACAAAACATGGGTCCTAACAGATTTGCCCCCTGCAAAACAGCTCATTGGTTTTAAATGGGTTTACTAGGTGAAACTTCGTGCAGATAGTTCCATAGAGCGATACAAAGCCAGGTTAGTGGCAAAAAGCTATACACAAACTTTACCATTCTAAGTTTTCTTCTCTTCCGCTGTTCAAACTTTATTACAGAATCTGTTGGTGCTTAAACGTGTTGTTGCAAATCAATCCCCTTTGGCGGTTGAGCTTCGTCACTCCGAGTTTTGGATTCAGGTTCATAATCTACCCATTGGTTTCATGAGTTTGAGGGTGGCGGAGGCAGTGGGTAATCATGTGGGTAGGTTTGTGAAAGCTGATCACAACAACTTTGATGGTTCTTGGAAGTTCTTTATGCGTGTGAGGGTGGAGGTGGATGTCGGGAAACCGTTGAAGCCTAAGATGAAACTGAAGATGCAGGGTGGTGAGTGGTTTTGGGTAGATTTCAAATACGAACGACTCACTATCTTTTGCTTTATCTGCGGGGTTTTAGGTCATTCTGATTGTTTCTGTAGTCGTCACTTTGTGCAAGGTGGTGTCGTGGGAGAGAAGCCATATGGGGCATGGCTTCGGGCTCAGGGGCGACGGTCGCCGACAGCGTTTGGGCAACACTGGCTAATTAATTGTGGACCGGAAAATAAGGAGCCGTTATGAAAAACGGATGCTAGTATGAAAGTGGGTATTGATTGAGAGAGTGTTACGACCGTTACAAATGGTAGAAGTGAGAGCGGAGATGTTCGCATGGCTCACATTAATGAAGGGGTGGGAGATGACGTGGGTTTTAGTCATGGGGTAGTTTATACGGAACAATGTGTGGGATTTGCGAATACCTCTAAAAGTTAAAACGTTCATTTGGCAGGCATGCTTCGGGTGTCTTCCCACATCTGATGTTCTTAGAAGTCGTCGAGTTAATTGCCCTGACTTGTGCAGATTGTGTAATGCGGAGACGGAAACATGCGTTGATGTGTTTTTTCACTACACTCTAGTAAGGGCCTGTTGGGGCTGCATTGGCATAAGTTGGGATGGGGTGGTTTTGCAATCTTTTTGCATGGGGATTCATCATTTACGTTCAATGGTTGGTGAGGAGTGTTTCAAATTTGGGTTGGTGCTTTGCTGGAGTATATGGCATTGTCAAAATGAAATCATTTGGAATGAGGGTGTGGCAACTGTGGATATGGTGTTTTATCTTGCTCAAAGTTTCTAACAAGGCTGGTGTAAGGCGAATGGAGTTGGCAGTGAGAGAGAGGGTGTGGTGTGTATAGATGGTGTCCTACAGTGGCAAAAATCGGTGATGGGGAGATGGAAATTAAATGTTGATGCGGCATTCGGGGTTTGGGTGTTCAGCGGAGGCTCTTGGGATTGGGGAGGCGTTGAGTTGGTTAAAGGATGTGGGAGTGCAGGGGTGATTGTTGAGATGGATGCAAAGGAAGTCTTTGATGCTTTACATGGGGTTGCGGGGGAGTCTTATTTTGATCTTATCCTTGATGATATTAAAGTTATTGCTGATGAAGTAGTGCACACATAGCTTCAAGAGCAAAGGGCTTTTATGTCTTTTCTATCCCTCCTAGTTAGTTTCAACTGCCCTATAACAAACTGTACAGACTATATAATAAGAGCAGTTGCTCTTTCCAAGTCAATGTAATCAGAATAATGTTCAATCAAGAATCTCTCATTTTCCCTTTCATCTCACTGCTCTCTGCTTAAGTTCATCATGGTATCAGAGCGACGCGGCGGCCGGAGTTACGCGGCGGCGGTGGTGGCGGAGACAGACGACGATGAAGGTAGAACCAATCGAGCAGGAACTTTTTCGATTCCAGCTCCGGTGAATCAGAATCACCAGCGAGGAGAAGAATTTGACGATCCTCTATACCTCCACATTACAGAAAATCCAAATATTAGTCAGTCCCCACAAGTTCCAGACCTACCACAGCCTAGAAGGTCAACAAGGATGAGGAATGCTCCTCCCAAATTGCATGATTATTACTGCAATCTCATGATGGAGGACAAACCAGGTAGAAGAACTTCCCCCCATTCCATAAGTAAGTTCATCTCATATTATAGCTTGTCTCCCAGCCACAGATTCTGTGCATCATCTATATCTTCCATACATGAGCCACAATCATACAATGAGGCAGTACAGCATGAAGCATGGAGACAAGCTATGCAGGTTGAAATAGAGGCTTTGGTCCAGAACAAAACCTGGCTCCTAACAGATCTACCACCTGGAAAATCACCCATTGGTTGTAGATGGGTATACAAAGTGAAGCACAAAGCGGATGGTACCATAGAAAGGTACAAAGCTAGACTAGTTTCCAAGGGATACACTCAGCAACTAGGTGTGGACTACATTGAAACATTCTCTCCTGTGGCTAGAATGACCACCATTAAAACCTTACTGGCAGTGGCAGTAGCTAAGGGTTGGGATGTGCAGCAACTTGACATCAACAATGCCTTCTTACATGGAGACTTAGAGGAAGAAGTCTACATGGTATTGCCTCCTGGTTTCAAAAGTGACAATCCTAAACAAGTCTGTAAACTGTTAAGATCCTTGTATGGATTAAAGCATGTTAGGAACATAATGTAATAGGTTTTGATGATACCAAATGTAAATCAGAATCCCCTAAGTCTCGAAGGATAGGAATCTATGTAAGTTCTACAAGTAAGCTAAGAGCGAAAATATAACCGGGTAACTTTGAGCTCAACTCGGAAAATATTTAAGCTTAAGGTAAACTTGATTGAACACCTTAAATGTTTTCGTGTTGTAAGTCTATAGTCAGATCA
>NXFB01000027.1:98812-116006 GCA_002525835.2 Ipomoea batatas | reverse complement strand
TAGCCTAACGCGTTCCACCGCGGGCGCGAGTGTGGGCCAGTCCACGAGTTTCAGCCCACTTTGACAGTACTACTTTCAATTATTTCATATTTCAATCTAATCCTAGTATAAAAGATTTTTTTTTTTTACATGATTTTAATTATATTAAAACAAATAAGATGGTGAGAGAGAAATAAAAAAAAAATTGATGAAACACACAACACATAGGATCACTCTCATATTTAGGGGTGGAAATAGGCTAGGCCGAGCCTAGCTTTAGAAATTTAGGCCTGGGCCTGCTATGAAAATCTAAAGCATGAGTCTAAGCCCGGGCCTGTATGTAGATTTTTTTTTAGGCTCAAGCCTGAGCCTATAGTTGACCTAGTGGCAAATTATACCATGCACCACGGTGCACATAGCAATGTGCACCACGTATCTAAACGACGTCGTTTTGAGCATTGTAAACTAATCGTCCGTTTTTTGGAAATCACGTTTCCCATTTTGCCGGGTCTCTATATTTATGTTAATATTCTGTGTATTCCACGCAATCATTCTGTGTATTTTAGGCAACCGTTTTGTGTATTCTATGCAACCGTTATGTGTATTCATGTTAGTAACACATCTTGTGATGTGTTTGTGCATTTGAATGTTTAGGAGGATGAGTTCTGTGTATTTTGTGTCAATATTCTGTGTATTCATGTTATCAACACAGGTTGTGATTTGTTTGTACATTCGAATGTTAAATTAGGAGGATGAGTTCTGTGTATTTTGTGTCAATATTCTGTGTATCCTGGGCAAACATTCTGTGTATTCTAGGCAAACGTTCTGTGTATTCTATATAATGATTATGTGTATTATAGATAATGAATTCCCTGGAGTCATTCACGCCCACTAACATCTGTGTATTTTGTGTCAATATTCTGTGTATTCTAGGCAAACATTCTGTGTATTCTAGGCAAACGTTCTGTGTATTATATATAATGATTATGTGTATTATAGATAATGAATTCTTTGGAATCATTAGCGCCCGCGTCCACTAACACCAAAACGACGTCGTTTTACGTACGTGGTGCACATTGCTATGTGCACCGTGGTGCAGGGTATAACGATTGTGACCTAGTCTGGCCTGAAGCCTTTTTAAAAGCCTATCTAACATATAGGCTTTTAAAAAGGCTACAAAATATATCATAAATAGGCTTTAAGCCTATTTAGATAGGTTTTAAGCCTATTTAAGGCCTTCATTTTTAAGCCTTTTAAAGTATACCTGTAAAAAATTTACAAAAAATATATAAGTTCAATTGTATTATTATTTGTTATCCTATATAATATCATAAATAATAAACAATCAATCACATAATTAAGTTGCGATATTTCAATAAATATTATCACAATAAGAACAGTTAATAAAAAAATTAAACAATAATAATATACATATCGCAGGATTAGCAGCAATGTCTATAGTTGAATCATAATTTAGAATGAGATTTTAGAGGTGGAGGGTTAGAGTTTGGTAATTATATATACTTAGGATTGTATTGTAAATATAAAAATATATATTAGGTATAAAATAGAATATATATATATATATAGGCCAGGCCTGTAGGCTTGAAGGCCGAGCCTGGTATATATAGGCCTGACCTGTTTAGTTTAATAAGCTTTTGAAATTGGCTCAAGTATGACGTAGACCCCTACAAGGGGTCTGGCCTATTTACATCCCTAGCCATATTCTCTGCCAAATTTTGCTCAATTACTTTAGCACAACATTTTCTTCATCTCATAAAATTTCAAATTTCATACAATTTTCATGTATTTTTCCAACTATATATGTGTGTGTGTTTATAGATGTTTATAAAGAGCTAACATTATATAATAAATTATTAAATTTGATAAGATCATGAAAATAAAGATAATATCAAAATGTGACAAAATTATTTGTCAACTAAATATGAAAAATCACCAAAGTAAAAAAAAAAAAAAAAACAAATTGATATAAACTCTCATATGTAATGTGATTGTTTCTTTCTCTTTTATTTGTCCAAAAAAAATAAAAAAGAACCTGCACTTAGGTCATAATAAATACGTAGTATATTATTAATATAATCTCTCTTTGACAGGGAACAACGTGTAAAGACTAAAGACCAATAAAAGACACTTACATTGGAATTTTTTTATTAATTATAATGTATTTAACATATGTTTTGATTCTCTAATCTTATTTGTTGTATCTTTTCTCCTTTTTTTTTGGGAAAGCCTTTTTCTCCTTCTTCTTTGTCTTATTATCTATTAATTTATTTTTAAACATTATTTAAATAGTTGTTGACTACATTTTTCTTGAATATATTTTTAAATGGCAATTTTCTGTTGAGGTAACTATTGATCATTATCCTTTAACATCTGTTTAATTAATTAAGATGTGCCTACTTAACAATAAGTATTTAATTAATTATTTTTAGAAAAATCTTTGAATTACTTATTTAAATAAATATTAGGCATTAAATCGTGCGCGTGTAAAGACTAGTTAGTTTAATAATTAGGGTCACACTTGTGTGAGACCGTCTCACGAATCCTTATTCGTGTGACGGGTCGGATCGAGTCAAAGCACAATGCAAATGTCATACTTATATGTGCAAATGTCATACTTATATGCTCAAATATAACACTAATCAAAAATACAATTTCTGTTACTTATAAGAGAAAAAGTAATACATTTTTCATAATAAGTAATGTTGACAAGTGCTCCTTACTTATAAGGGCAAATATAATACTTTTGAGGAAAAATGTAATACTTTTAAATCGAAATGCAAAAGTATTGTATTTTCCCTTAAAAGTATTACATTTACCCTTATAAGTAACAAAAATTTTATTCCTGATTAGTATGACATTTGTGCATATAAACATTACATTTGCATCTTGACCCGACCCGACCCCGTCCCGTCTCACGGTGAGACGGTCTCACACAAGTTTTTGCCTAATAATTATAAGACCATCACCAATAGAAATTTTTTGTATGGTTTTTGAAAAAGCAAGTTTTTGTTGAGGATAAAAAAAAAACCTTCAAGACATTTATTTTTATCAGACTTGTGGGACCACTAAAATCTTATTTTTTCTTGCCTGATCGCGTGCATTGCAACATAGCGTCTAGCCGAGTGCATTAATGACCATTTTATTTTATTATTTTTTCTTTTCTTTCCTATCTTCTCTTTCATATTTATACAATGCAAAAACTCATCAAAAACTACAATTATTAAGGATGCTCTAAGATTTCAGTATCAACTTGTCTTTGTAGTTGTATTATGAGTTAATACCACAAATGGTCCTCTGACTATTGAGCTAGTACTCCTTTTAGTCCTCGACTTTCAATTCGACCACAAATGGTTCCCTGACTTTCATTTTTGATCACAAATAGTCCTCCATTAAAATTTTTGTTAAATAGGTGTTAAAATTTTTGTTAAATAGGTGTTAAATCTAGGGGTATTATTGTCAATTTGACGATATTACCCCTAGATTTAACACATATTTAACAGAAATTTTAATGGAAGACTATTTGTGGTCAAAAATAAAAGTCAGAGAACCATTTGTGATCGAATTGAAAGTCGAGGACTAAAAGGAGTACTAGGTCAATAGTCAGAGGACCATTTGTGGTATTAACTCTTGAACAAGTATTTTAATACAAAGAAACAAATCCGACATTATCAGTATTTTATTCATTGCCAATAAATTATTGAGTGGCAGCAAATCTAAAACAGTATGGCGTGACTGCAGCAGACGAAAGCACGAGCCTGAATTCCCAGTTTCTTCAACCCTTCCTATGAGCTTCAATGAAGCTCCATGCAGACTTAACAGTATACGACCCGCCATTCTTCCAACCCACCATCTCATTTTTTCCACAACGACTTTCTCATTTACGCCCCTTGACTTTGATTATTCAAACCCATTTCCTACGCTTCTACCCCTATAAATACCTCAGTGCTCTTTGAGAGCTAGTCAAATCCCTGCAGTTTGGTAGGTAGCCTCATAAAGTCATAGTGTAGTTGGATGGTTCCTTGTGCTTTGCAAACAGATAATCATATCCTCTCTTTTTGTGGTTCAATTCAAGGTGAGAACTCTTCACTACACAAGGCCCCTTTTTCAATTATGTTTTGCTAGCTTTTCTTGGATTTGGGTTTCCAAGATTTTGTTTTCATGATGATATGGCCTTTTTCTTGTGTTTTGCTCTTGATGGTTTGTTTATTATACTCTTCTTTGTTCTTTGATTGTGTTTTATGAATTCTGCAAGAGATTGTTGCTGTGTTTTTATGGCCTGTAATTGAGCATATTAATCATGTCTAATTTAGTTGCAGTTCTGTTTGAATTCTCCATCTTTGGTCAAATTTAGTACCAGTTTTGCTAGATATTCTACTGTTCTTGTTTTGAATTTGATGTTTATCCCATTCCATCCTTGTTTTTTTTGGAGTGACGAGGAAAATCCTCAGCCATCACTATTATATGATGATGTAAGGGTAAATCTCATCTTGTGATCCTAACCGACAAATGATCATTAGGAGGTAAACCAGCCTAGATTTTCCATAGCTGACTGGCTAAAACGATCAAGAGGGTTGGGATTCGAACTCGACCTCGTGACCTTATGGTTACAATAAGTTTGTATCTTTAGCCTTCTTGGTTGGGATTATCTCCACCATTCCATCCTTGTTGTTTAAAGGACAAATGTTTTGCAGTTGATTACTAATTTATGTTGTTCTTATTCAAGCTGTTGAACTCTCAATTGAAAAACAATAGAAAATAACAGCTTTAGCAATGCTTTTGCAGGGTTGTTTTTCCAGAGAATCAAGTGTGAATTGTGATATACATATACTTACTGGTGAATGGGACTCTCTGCTTCTCTGCTATTACCGGCATTTGGGTTTCCATCAATAAACACTGAGAAAGAAGACACAGATTCCATGTATTCCATGCTCAAAACATATAGCTTCAAGGAAGAGCATCTTAACAAGCAATCTGGGTTCAAAAGAAATGCAAAGATGAAGCTCAAAACCCATGTTCCATTAAACAATTTAGTTGTTGAGAAGGAGGAAAAAGATTCTGGAGAAGAAGGGAAGTGCGATGAATTTTCCCTGAAATCAAAGCCTTCAATTTCATGCCCAGAACCATATGTGTACTCTTCTCCCAGGCCTGTTCTTGATGCTGCTGCAACTAAGGTCCAGAAAGTCTACAAGAGTTACCGGACCAGAAGGAACCTTGCAGATTGTGCAGTGGTTGTTGAAGAGCTCTGGTATGTTTATATACTAAAGTTAAACAGATTTTAGAAGCATTTAATGTTTAAGTTTAATATATTGTTATACCTTGGTATATTTCAGGTGGAAAGCCTTGGATTTTGCAGCTCTAAAGCGTAGCTCTATATCGTTTTTCAACATTGACAAACAAGAAACTGCAGCATCGCGGTGGTCTCGGGCCAGGACTAGGGCTGCTAAGGTACTATATTGAGCATAAAGTATGTAGTTATTAGGATCAAACGCTGGCTCTGATACCACTTGTTAAGATCGAGCGTTTACCACTACGTCAAAAGTTATAGCTCACAGCGGATGCACAATTTTATTTCCTCATATACTGTCACGTTTTCGAGAGGCAGGGTGCTGGATTTGGCCCTTCACCGGCCTCTGCCCAGTAGTAGTAATTAAGGTTATTGTGAATACTGTTATACAAGTGTCTTGGTGTTAACTCCGTGGTTTTGAACATTACAGGTCGGAAAGGGTCTGTCCAAGGATGAGAAAGCTCAAAAACTAGCTCTACAGCATTGGCTTGAAGCTGTAAGTCTATGCTGATAACTGATCGATTTAATGCTTTTGATCGTGTCGTTGCAATACTGATTATGTAGTATATTGGTTGCTGAACCTGTGGTGTGAATTGCAGATTGATCCACGCCACCGTTATGGTCACAACTTGCACTTCTATTATGATGTATGGACTGCAAGCAGAAGCACTCAACCTTTCTTCTATTGGTAAGATGATTATATATGTTGAACTCATGAGATTTAGATTAACCTCCTATTTATGTGTTTCTGATTCACTATATATATGTACTTATCATGCTTTAATTTCCTTTTCTGAAGGTTGGATGTGGGTGATGGTAAAGAACTAAGTCTCAAAAAGTGCCAGAGAGTTGATCTGCAGCGCCAATGCATCAAGTATTTGGGACCAGTAAGTCTTATCCATTCATTTTTATCATCTGATGTCTCTACAACTTATTTGACTAGAATAATGCCAAGTTTAGAGTATTGTGTGCTCTACCAAGTGCTTGCACCATCAAGGCGCAACTACAATTTCGAGCCACCTGGTGCTGAACTTGACCCTTCACTGGCCTCTACCCGACAATTCGCCCTCCCAGTCACCAACTGCTCGACTTGACCCTTCACTGGCCAACACCAGGTTCAGAACTTGGCCCTTCACTGGCCTCTACCTAACAATTCTCCCTCCCAGTCACCAGTTGCTCGACTTGGCCTTTCACTGGCCACCACCGGGTGTTGAACTTGGCCTTTCACTGGCCTCTACCTAACAATTCCCCCTCCCAGTCACCAGGTGCTCGACTTCGCCCTTCACTGGCCACCACCTAACAATTGTCTCATAGGACTCGAACCCGTGATCTGTCTCTTATACCAGATGTTCGGTCAAATGTTTATCACTATGCCTAACAATATGCTTAATTGTAACGCTCACCATTGTGTTCTCCTATCTAATTTCAGAAAGAGAGGGAGGCATATAGAGTGATTGTTGAGGAGGGGAAATTAGTTTACAAGGAGAGTGGGTCACTTCTAAACACAGAAGAAGGATCAAAATGGATATTTGTGCTTAGCACGGCAAGGTCTCTTTACGTGGGGCAGAAAAAGAAAGGAACCTTTCAGCACTCCAGTTTTCTTTCTGGTGGGGCTACAACAGCAGCTGGTAGACTGGTTGCCCATGATGGGATTCTTGAGGTATGGTTGAATTATTGGTTCATAATGTTCGTCCACACAATTAATTACTTCCATAACATGCTTTATTATTAATCTAATCTTATCTGTCATCATTTCATTTGCTTAGGCAATTTGGCCATACAGTGGTCATTATCTACCAACCGAAGACAATTTCAAGGAGTTCATCAGTTTCCTTGAGGAGCACAACGTGGATTTGACCAATGTAAAGGTGAGCTCTCAGCTCAGAAAATGAATATAATAAATGTTAGGATCAACGTAACTGCTTACGACATCAAAAATTATAGCTCACCCTTTCACATTTTCGAGAGACAGGTGTTGAGTTTGGCCATTCAGGCCTTTTCTCAACAATCAATTGTTGGACTTGACTTGTCACTGAGAACAATTCTCCCCTAGCACATGTCAGTCTTAACTGCACAATTTTTGCAGTTATCACATGCCAAGAGCTACAACTTCTAGTGAAGGCGAGATTTTATTTTCTTATATACCACCACATTTTTTAGAGGTAGGGCGCTGAACTTGACCATTCAGACCTCCGCCCAATCATTCCCTATACACCAATTGCTGGACTTGGCTCATTACCGGGCCTCTGCTCAACGATTCTCCATCCCCAGTACCATTATGCTAAATATTATAGCTCATAGCTAAGACATAACTTTATTTTCTTATATCTCGTCACATTTTTAGAGAGAGTGTTGTAATAGGCCATTCACTCATTCAGGCCTCCGCCTAATAATTCTCTAGTCACCAATTGTTTGACTTGGCCGGCAATAAATTTACACAAGTTGCTAGGTTGGTGTGCAATATTGAGAGTGACTCACATTAAACTATTGCGTGTTGCAGAGGTGTGCAATAGACGATGACAAGCCTTCGCTCATTGGGTCGGGGTCCAAGAAAGAGACAGCAGAAAGTGAGAGCAAGGAAACTGGCAATCCATCTGAGGAGGTTTCAAAGCCAGCTGTTTCCCAAGAGGAGGCCAGCAAGCCCAGAAAGGCGAGACCACCTCCAGTTTTTGACCTGGGCAAACGCCTGTCTTGCAAGTGGTCAAGTGGAGTGGGTGCTCGTATTGGGTGTGTGAGGGACTATCCATTGGACCTTCAATCCCAAGCTCTTGAGAAGGTCAACCTTTCACCCAGAGTTAATGGGGCGCCTCATCAGACCAAGGACTACTACAACTTGCCTATTCCTTCGCCACGCCCCAGTCCCAAGATTCGTCTTTCGCCCAGGCTAGCATACATGGGACTTCCAAGCCCCAGAAATTTTTCTGCTCAATAAACTCTGAAATTCACGAGTTTTGCAGACTGCGAACTGTGCAGGGCTGCTGTTCAGGATAGAATTTTAATCACATTATTGTTTTGTTCTTTCATTCTTAGTTCTTCTGCTTAAACTAACTGCATATGCTCATTAATTATGGGTCATTTGCCTTAGATTCAATTCTCAAACATGTAAATATTCCGTTTCAAAATGAATAAAGAAATCTTTTATATTTTTAATTGCAAATTTTACTGTGGATCATGGTTCAAAACGGTATTATTTCTTTTTAATTACAAGAAATGGCACCCGTTCTATCAAACTAATTTTGTTTTTATGATTTATTCTGTTTTATTTTATATATATATATGCCGTAATAAGTTTCATTACATAACAATTAAAGTATTATTTGACATTTTACACTCAATATATGAGACATGTTATTGAATTTCATTTTATACACATTGTAGTTTTATTATAACACCAATAAGTATAATTCTAAATATTTTAATTACGGCGCAATTTTTACACAATACGTGAGACCTATTATTTCATTTCATTATATACAAACTGTAGTTTCATTACAGCACAACTAAAGTATCATTTTAATTCAACTACAATTTCATTTGACAATATATGAGACATGTTATTCAGTTTCATTTTAGATATACTATAACTTAATTACAACACAACTAAAGTATCATTGCCAATGACCTTGTGGTCTAGTGGCATCCGATTATACCCTCATGTGGAAGAGGGTGGGTTCGAGCCTAAGTGAAAGCGTTGTTTCTTTGTGCTTCAGAAGAAAATAATAATTATAGGTGCCATATACTATACTTAGCCAATTTATTTTCGTACAAATTCTCTTAGCATTTCCTCGTTTCCTCCGCAGATTTTCATACAAATTCTCTCAGCATTTCCTCGTTTCCTCCGCAGATCTGAGGAGACCATTTCCTCGTCAATCTCTTCCTTCTCTCAGCCAACGCCATCCTCTCCTTCGTCGACACCGCGACCGCCGCCATTCCGTCTCGACGTTTCCTCCACAGATCTGAGGAGACCATTTCCTCGTCGATCTCTTCCGTCTCTCAGCCGACGCCGTCCTCTCCTCCGTCGACGCCGCGACCGCCGCCATTCCGTCTCGACCTTTCCTCCGCAGATCTGAGGAGACCACCTCGTCGATCTCTTCCGGGTCTCAGCCGACGCCGTCCTCTCCTCCGTTGACGCCGCGACTGCCGCCATTCCATCTCGACCTTCCGCAGACCCTGCTAGCCTTTCCTCCGCAGATCTGAGGAGACCATTTCCTCGTCGATCTCTTCCGTCTCTCAGCCGACGTCGTCCTCTCCTCCGTCGACGGCGTGACCGCCACCATTCCGTCTCGACCTTCCGCAGACCCTGCTAGCCTCTCGCACCGCCACTGCTAGCCTCCACCACCGCTGGTAAGTCTCCCTTCGAATTTTTTGTTATTTATTTCTTCTTCTAAATATTCTTTATGCAATCTGCTATTGAGTGTTTAAATGACACTTGGTATGAATTTCTTGGACTGTATCATTATGTGAAGGAACTAGGAGGTCTATTTATGTAATTGATTAGGATATACATATGTAACCTAGTCAAGAAACTGCCAAAAGTGTTTCTATTTGTTGGAGCTTCAGTGTTTTGTTTTATTTTAGCTTCTATGAACTTTTTTGTCTCAGCCTTAACCTCTTTTCTATAGAGGTCATTAATTCAGTCTTCACAATGGTTAGGTACAACAAAGCCAATGAAATTCCAATGCTGAAAGTTCCAATGCAAATAATTCAGTGCAGCACTGGAACGAATCCTATCTACATCTGCCACATATCTAAGAATATCACTTACTATGGAAAGGTAACATAGGCAGTTATTCACTGGAGGTTGCCTGAATTTGTTTGTCACTTCTTTCATATTGAAGGGATGGTTAGTTGTCTAAAATAATTCCTTTCAATTTGTTTGTTTGTCGGCCATAGGATCACAAATACTGTGAAAACTTCTGAAGCACTAAGGGAAAGATTGTTTAATGATTGCTTACAACTCCAAAAAACAACCTATCATGAATGGTGAGTATTATATTGAACTTAGCAATAAATCTGTACTAGTGTCTTTTGCTCAATAGCAATCTTTTGAGTGGAGCTTCATTGTGCCTTTCATAACAATATGCTTTTCAGCTATTGTAAAGAAATGAAATATTTGTGGTTTTATATCAGTATTTGTGTTAGATATGCTTTATTTACCTTAACCAAGGAGAAATTACTGCCACCACAGACTATCTAGTTGGTCGCAAATATATGCTTTTACAAATTATTATGCACACCTTATTTTTTAGTTTTTGTTGAAAGACTGAAATGATCTTTATTTGATTATGCATACTCTATTGTTTTGAATTATTATTGTAATTGAGTGGGGCAAGTTTGATGATATGTTTGTAACAAGTTGACCATTATATCCTCCAACTTGAGGGGGAGTGATAAAATATTAGTTCACCTAACATTGGCCATTTAGTAATCAGGATTTTTCTCAATTTTCTATCTTAGTTGGTGTAAAACTTAGGAAGATGATAATTCAAGTGCTGCCCACGGGGGTAATTTATGCAACTTTTTACTTTACATTAATTGCAATTTTATCTTTTGGTATTCTTATCTATTCTCTTGCTTATTATTGCTTTATTATCTTCCTTTTCATGATTGTTGTTTCATCCTTCTAGTGCAATCGATAGTGGTTAATTCATTGTATAATTGTATATTCCTTAAATGGCTTCATTGTATAATCATATTCCTTAAATGGTTAGTGCTCATGATGAGGATGGTGCTATCACATGAGATTTGGGAAAATCAAATGGGCCCGTCTTCAATTCGCCGGTGTGTTTGGGAAAATCATATACTCCGTCCGTCGTTTGAGAGAGAGAGAGAGTGAAATGAAAATGGGTGGTGGTGGCGGTGGCAAATTGTCATTCTGGATTAACTTGGTTGTCTCGTCCATTGTTTTCGTTTACTTTGCTACTATGTTTGGTTTCATAGAGCGGTGCTTCGGACTCTAGTCTTCACTTGGAATGCTCAACGCCATCAGCGTCACTGCCGTTACTGTTCTGGGTATTTCCAGCTACGTCGTCGCCATGTTCACGGACTCGGGTCGGGTCCCCGCCTCGTACATGCTCCCCACACTGAACATCATGATGATGCTGATAATACCATCGATCCAGGAGATCAAGCGTAAGGTCTTCTGATCTATCTTTCCCTACCTTAGCTTTTTCCTCCCTCCCCTTGCTTTTAGTACACTTTTCACGAATTTGACTCCAGTTCATATCAAGAAGAAAAGTGTACTAAAAGCAAGGGGAGGGAGGAAAAAGCTAAGGTAGAGAAAGATAGATCGGAAGACCTTGCGCTTGATCTCCTGGATGGTATTATCAGCATCATCATGATGTTCAGTGTGGGGGGCATGTACGAGGCGGGGACCTGACCCGGGTCCGTGAACATGGCGACGACGTAGCTGGAAATACCCAGAACAGTAACGACGATGAAGCTGACGGCGTTGAGCATTCCAAGTGAAGACCAGAGTCCGAAGCACCGCTCTATGAAACCAAACACAGTAGCAAAGTAAACGAAAACAATGGACGAGACAACTCCGGAATGACAATTTGCCACCGCCGCCACCACCCATTTTCATTTCACTCTCTCTCTCTCAAACGATGAACAGAGTATATGATTTTCCCAAACACACCGACGAATTGAAGACATGCCCATTTGATTTTCCCAAATCTCATGTGAGAGCACAATCCTCATAATGAGCACTAACCATTTAAGGAATATGATTATACAACGAAACCATTTAAGGAATATACAATTATACAATGAATCAACCATTATCGATTGCACTAAAAGGATGAAACAACAATCGTGAAAAGGAAGACAATAAAGCAATAAAAAGCAAGAGAACGGATAAGAATACGAAAAGATAAAATTGCAATTAATGTAAAGTAAAAAGCTGCATAAATTACCCCTGTGGTTAGCACTTGAATTATCATCTTCCTAAGCTTTACACCGACTAAGATAGAAAATTGAGAAAAATCATGATTACTAAATGGCCAATGTTAGGTGAACTAATATTTTATCACTCTCCCTCAAGTTGGAGGGTAGAATGCTCAACTTGTTACAAACATATCATCAAACTTGTCCCACTCAATTACAATAATAATTCAAAATAATAGAGTATGCATAATCAAATAAAGATCATTTGTGTCTTTCAACAAAAACTAAAAAATAAGGCGTGCATAATAATTTGTAAAAACATATATTTGAGACCAACTGGATAGTCTGTGGTGGCAGTAATTTCTCCTTAGTTAATGTAAATAAAGCATATCTAACACAAATACTGATATAAAACCACAAACATTTCATTTCTTTAGAATAGCTGAAAAGCATATTGTTATGAAAGCAACAATGAAGCTCCACTCAAAAGATTGCATTGAGCAAAAGACACTAGTACAGATTTATTGCTAAGTTCAATATAATACTCACCTTTCATGATATGTTGCTTTTTAGAGTTGTAAGCAATCATTAAACAGTCTTTACCTTAGTGCTCCAGAAGTTTTCACAGCATTTGTGATCCTATGGCCGGCAAACAAACAAATTGAAAGGAATTATTTTAGACAACTAACCATCCCTTCAATATGAAAGAAGTGACAAACAAATTCAGGCAACCTCCAGTGAATAACTGCATATGTTACCTTTCCATAGAAAGTGATATCTTAGATATGTGACAAATGTAGATAGGATTCGTTCCAGTGCTGCACTGAATTATTTGCATGGGAACTTTCAGCACTGGAATTTCATTGGCTTTGTTGTACCTAACCATTGTGAAGACGGAAATAATGACCTTTGTAGAAAAGAGGCTAAGGCTGAGACAAAAAATTTCATAGAAACTAAAACAAAGCAAAACTCTGAAGCTCCAACAAAGAAACACTTTTGGCAGTTTCTTAACTTGGTTACATATGTATATCCTAATCAATTACATAAATAGACCTCCTAGTTCCTTCACATAATGATATAGTATAAGAAATTCATACGGTGGAACTCCTCAAGAGAAGCGGGATCCCTATGATCTCTTAGGTGCAATTGCTCTTTACGGAGATAAAAAATCTTCTTCCCAAATCGAAGGAAACGATCACCACCCCACCGTAAAAGCCTATCACCACAACGATGAAGACAATCAAGTAAACCGCCACCCCTAGCCTCCTGCCAAGCATCCTTTACTTACTCCTTGCGCCCCTCATCCAAGAGTCGAGCCATCTCAAGCTTGAAACCCCGCCTCATCCCTGTATGCCTTCCCCTACCAACTTTAATACTCAAAAAGAGAGCTGAATGATCAGACAAACGAGTTAGAAGGTTTGTGACACTTGCGTCTGGAAGTAAACTGCACCAGCCGACCCCCACAAGTACCTTTATGAAAAAGTTATACAATACAAGTTGAGACAATTCACGATTTCACAAATTGCAAACTAACATTTTACACTTTTCAACCTGCACTTGTAAAGAAAACAATTTCTCTGAATGTGACTCCTTTTTCAGCATTGTATGAAGTATTTTTTTCTTTTTGAAATTTTCTCAGAATTGATCATGCGTTAATTATCCTTTTTTTTTTAAGTACTACTGACTCTGTTACAATGTAGTATTTGTTCATAGCTACTTTCTTGACCTACTGAAGCACAAAGAGTCAACAGTTACCTCCACTGAGGCTCGAACCCATTCCCATAATCCATGTGGGAGTGTAAACCGGGACACCGGGTGCCACTAGACCACAAGTTGTAAGCACAAGTTGCGTTAATTATCCTTTGAAAACTTCAAGTTGTAATGTCATTACCAGTAGCGTATTTATAGCCTTTTGGACACCTAGATTTATGGCTCCGACCGGTACCTGTTATTTTTCCATGTCTTGTGGTAACAAATGAGCTTGAATAATAGCAACACAGAAATGTTGAATGTTTTATGTGTCTTGTGTTGCGAAATTTTGTGTATATGAACACAATAAATATATAATATATGTATGTGTTTTATGTTATGAAATTCTATAATACTATAAGGACCTTGATCCATGATATAAATTGCGGATGAGAAATTTACCGTCACAAATGTACTTACCTCACAACACTTTTGCACCCAAAGTTTCTCTGGTCACATAATGATTTGCCAAGCGAGCATGTCACGAGCTAAGAGCCTCGGCCTTCCAATAAGCTAGCTTGCCACGCATCTTAAAAGTTAAAACTAAGATACATAGTGGCCAGTAAACCCAAACCATGGATGGCTAATTCACACCTGAAGTCCATTTTGTGAACATCAACTCGCATGCGGGTTGGCCCAAACCATGGATGGCTAGTTCAGACCCGCAGTGCGTTTTGAGATGACTATTGCGTGCAGTAGGGAGGAAAAAATTGGCCCATATAGGTCTCGAACCTGTGACCTTCGCGTTATTAGCACAACGCTCTAACCAACTAAGCTAATAGGCCTTGTGTTTTTATTTTCATCTGATTATACTTATCTCTTATTGCTTCAGCTGAAAAAGTTAAATTGGTTATGAAATGCAAGTGTTAATATGTAAAATGCTACACCAAATGAATTAACACATATTAAGTGTGACTTTATTTTATATTTATTGATTATGATCAATTAGTCATATCTAATTACTCCGTAATTATTATGATAAATTTAACAACAATACATTTTCGCCATTATTTTGTTGGTGTGTCGAATCTAAAAATGCTTCTTTTTTTACACAATTAGTGGCCGATCTTTCTTGTTTAGCAATGGACTTATATATCATTAAAGTTACCAATGAAAAATATTTTGTGACGAACACAATGGCAACCTAATTATTCTATCACAAGTACCGATATACATGAGTCAAGTTTTTTCAGGCTCATTTTGACATTTAATTTGTACCCCTGCGTGCGAGGGAGGGCCCCAATCTAACTTTCAATCATATTCTGCCACCTCACTTTGACTCATTCATGTTTCTCGACTCTTCTCACTAGCTTTTAATAATTCTATTAATCCTTTATACAGAGTGGTTCACAAATAAAAACATACAGGCTATGTTCAGGCTATGTTTGGCAAACCTAGTTGAAGAGGTAGCTGAAAGCTGAAAAGTAGCTGAAATTGAAGAGCTGTTAAACTAGCTGTTTATGCTTAAAAGTGTTTGGTAAAATTAACTTTTTGATAAGCTGATAAATGTAAAAAGACTAAAAAGGACATTCTCATAAAATTTGAATTGGTTTGTTTACATATTAAAATTTAACATTTGAAAATAAAATTATTAGCAAATCATGATCTAGCATCCCATAATGAAGTAGCAATATTGTTGTGAATCTCCTTTATCTCCATAGAGGTCTGTCTGACTTAAACTTTCGTTGATGACGATATTACTACTTGAATTTTGAAGTTCATCGGGCGGTATGTAATCTCAATAAATAATATTGCATGCAGATTGAAGCCAAGGGTTCTTGATTTTGCATTGTCATTCTTTGGATGCCAAATTCTTAATTACATGGCAACGAGCTCCGGTCTGGAAATTAAATTTGTAGAAGCCACAGGTAAGAATTGCGTCTAATTCCTTATCTTTAGCCAATGTTTTTTTTGGAGGCGTGACTGGGTTAGTCTGTGTTCATGAAGTCCGGTGAGGGTGCGTTATTGGAGTTTCAAAGTACATAGGGTAAAGGATGTCATTTATTTAAAATGACTCTGTTTGGCAGAGCTTATTTATGAGCTTATAGCTTATTTTAAGCTACTAATAAGCTATAGCTCTGTTTGGTAATGTTCCTAAAATAAGCTAGTAGCTTAAAATAAGAGTTTATTTTTGAACGCTATCTTAATAAGCTACTAAGCTAGTAGCTTCTAATTTTTTTCATCTTTAACCTTATTATTTTTAAAAAATAACATCATTTACCCTTCCCAATTAAAACCTTTTTGGCTAAACCTTTTTTACATACTTTTCTCTTCAATATGTTTGATTGTAATTTCAATTTGACATTTGTGTGTGAACATTGATTTTTGTATTAGCTAATCTTATGAATTATAAGCATTTTGTTTTACTTTATATGTTTTCAAATATATGTTCTTACTTTATATTTTATTAAAATATATTGATTTCACAATTTTATATTTTAATATATAAACAAACCTATTTAAATTTAAAACTATTTAAATAGTATGAAGATATCCTTTTTAGTCTTTTTACATTTATCAGCTTATCTAAAAGTTAATTTTACCAAACACTTTTAAGCATAACATCTAGCTTACAGCTCTTCAGATTTCAGCTTCGAGCTTATAGCTTTTTAGTTTTCAGCTACTTTTCAACTTTCAGCTAGGTTTGCCAAACATAACCCCAACACAAATTAAATAAAATCATAATCATAAGTTTACTAACAATTATTATTATTATTGTTATTATTATTATTATTATTATTATTATTATTATATTGAAAATGGTAAAATAGATACCATACTGATGACATTTTATAAAAACGGAAAAAGATAGTCATGTAAGTAAAAATTTGTCATGTCATCACTTTTAAATGATAACATGTTGATTACAGTAAATAAAAAAAAAATCAATTACCTATTTTTTTAATTTTTTTTTTATTTAAGTGAAACTTTTCAAAAGTTTAATTACTTATTTGTTGCTTTGATAATAAAAGATTTGGTCCTTATCCCTTCTTTGTAAGAAAGGAGTTTGAAAACTTGTTAAAATCAATTAATTTCTTTTATTAGTCTTAGATTTGTTAAGGGTTGAACAGTTATAGTTCTTCATAAAATTTTTTTTTCAAATTGTATCTACGCTTATGGGTCGTTGGACATGCACTTTTAGTCCTCCGTCACATCTGACGTTTGTTGACTGTGAAAGTGAAGGGTTTTTATGTTTTTTTTTTTATGCGAAAGCTTGCCGTCGATATTCAAATATACACTTTGAGTAAACGCCGCCACTTTATAACCCCA
>NXFB01000330.1:89860-100476 GCA_002525835.2 Ipomoea batatas | reverse complement strand
ATGCAGGGGGTGCAAATCCTATCCTAGAATAAGCCTGAAAAGGCTTGATTTGTGTGTGCAGGTACCTACGGGCTAAGTTATGTTAGAATATTTTTATTCTAATCTTATTTTGGCCCATGTATTAAGTAATATGGACAATTAAAATTCAGTTGTGATAGGTAATGAGAATAAAATATGTAATAGATCAGGGGTTATTATTCCCCTCTCTCTGGCTTTCAATGAGGCTATTGAAGCCTATTTAATTGTATGGGTTTATAGCCCATTATTGCCATAATTCCAATAATCAATATTGGAATATCAGCTATATATAATTAAGCAGGCAATATATAATTTGTCCATATGATCAAAACCATTGAAAATACCACTCTTAGGCTCCCTTAGAAGTGTTGCATCGATCTCCATAGCTTATCCTTTGCTCCCATTGACTCCAAATGCATCCAAAATGTTCCTTTTAACTCTAGTTCCCTCCAAAATGCATGAAAATATTCATCTTTGCTTCCAAATCCAAAATCCTTGCAAAAAAAAAAACACAATTTAGTCCTGCTCTCATTAAATTTGGAATGATCAATAAGCAAAATTGGCTTAGTGAAATGGGGAGAAAACATAGAAAAATAAGCACTTATCAGGTTGATTGTTGTTCAGCAATCAATGCGGGATTTCGAACTTCATGATCTTCTTCGATCCTAGCCTTCATTTCGAATCCATATTCCTTGAGATCACTAAATAATTTATCGGTTGATAACATCCTCAAATATCGATGGTCTCGCATGGCCGTGACTTTCATGTCCCATGCAGATGGTAATCTAGGTAAGACTTTGAGATTAATTTCCTTCTGACTAAGGACCTTGCCTAGATCATTAATTTTTCCAAGAATTTTGATAATTCTTGTTTCCATATCCGAAATACTTTCATTTGAAAGCATTTTAAAATCTTCAAATTTCTTCATGGCAATTGTAAGCTTATCGCCATTTTCTTGTTCATCACCTTCTCCGATCTTGATAATAGTTTTCCAAATTTTCTTTGCGGTTGCACATTTTCGAATTTGGTATCATATTCGGCTTTGAATAGAATATACTTGGCAATATTGTCAAGATTATTCTGTATTCTATTGTCAAACGTCCACTTCGATTTTGACTTTTGTACGTACTGAGGAGCATATGATGATAGGACAAATGTAGTGTTAGCCTTCAATATTTCTATCGGACCGTTGGAAATTACTTCCCACATTTCATCGTGTAATGCAAATAAATGTGCCTGCATACGAACTTTCCAATCATCAAATTTATCAAGAGAAAACAATAAATTTTGTGCTAAACCTTTCTTCATCTTCACGTGAGATATGAAAGAGAACAATCCAATCACACACACTTGTAAATTGGATCTACCTAGCAGTTAAGAACAAGTTGACTCAATTAAACAACGTGCTTTGATACCAATTATTGGTCCAAAAAGAGATAAGGTAAAGTATAGAGGTGGGGTAGGGGGTGAATAGACTTTATATCCATTTGAATTTTGCTAAGCAAATAATAAAATCAAAACACTTAACAGACTGTTAGTGTCTTGTGCACAACGGAATATAAATAATGTGTAGTGTGTGTTTCACGTGAATATCAACGTGAATATCAAGCAAGCATAAATAAATAAAGTAAAGCAATACAGAACACAAGAAATTATTGTGGTTTGAAGATGTATGTAATCCTCCTACTCCAGTCTCCCATATCTCTAGGAGGAATTCAGTATATCCACCACTCCTTGGTTACAAGATACAATGAATTTCCATGATCTAGTGCTTTGATCACCAAGCGCATACTAATCATGCCCCAACCAGTGCCTCCGGCACTATTCCTATAATCTAGTGCTTTGATCACCAAACGCAGACTAGTTATGCCTCAACCAGTGCCTCCAGCACTGCACCAGGATTTCACACTCCTTTGTGACAATCCCCTTTCTACACTCCGGTAGAGAAACTACTTGTTTGTCAAAACAAGATTTTCCTTGCTTCCAACTTTGAGACTCTTCCATAGATTCTTCAATGTAGATCAATTTTCTCTTAAATGAAGATTAGCACTTTAATTGTGAATTTCGTAATCAGCTTGTGTTCGCTTCTTGTGTATGTTCTCTTGTGTTCTTTCTGTCCAGGTGCTTCAAATATTCATCTATTTATAGGTATTGAGAGTTTGTTTGTTGGAAAAAGACGCTCTCAATTTTGAATCTTTGTTAGCTAGAATCATAGCATTTTCAGTTTAGAATAGACTTTTACATTTTTAATGTTATGTGAGACATTAAAAATATTCTGGCCGTTGTACTGAGCTCCAAGTCCATGCATATTTGATATTCAATTTAGTATGATGTAGTCCACGTAATCTTGGTAATTTAATCTTCAAATATTGCTTCAATCTTGCGCCTTTCTATGTTGGACTAGTCACTTTCCAAATATAACTTGAGCTCATATTTCATCTCCTTTGAAATACATATATTCGGCCACGCCAAAGACCTTGTGGTCTAGTGGCACCCGGTTTACGCTCCCATATGGAAGGGAGTGGGTTCGAGCATCAGTGGAGGCGGTTGTTGACTCTTTGTGCTTCAGTAGGTTGAGAAAGTAGCTAGAGCCAGTAGTACACAATATACATACATACATACATACATACATATATATATATATATATATATTCGACCACCATAATTTAGATTGGGATCAATTGGATATCATCACTTTGACTAGAAATCCCTTGGCAAGATGAGAACTATTGTGTTTGTATTAAACAACTCAATCATAATTGTACATGTTACATATGTATATATATGAGGAGAGTTATAGTTAGACTAGAACATAGACTTATATGTGACTCAAATATGGAGAGTCCTAAGACTCCCCCTCAAGCGGAGGGTATGGTAGTAACCTGCTGTAACACCCCGTAAATTCATTTCAAGCCTTTCGATCGTTAATTAATTTCTTGGGCAATTTAATTAATTCCAATTGGGCTAATTCTTTCNATTGGAATTTCATGAATTTCCTTCTGTAGTTGAATGGGACCCCATCATTAAATTTCATCTTCTTTGAAATTGTATCTCCAATTTAATCTCCTTCTGAAAGTGTCTCCTTCTCTGAAAGTGAATTTTAGCCCTTGCAATTTATCCCTTAGTAATGCTATGAAACAACCCTTGGAATCTTAGGCAAAATTCATCCCATGCCCTTCGAGATCTCAGCCCTATGAAATTCACTCCTTCCAAAATGTTGATAATGAAATTTGATCCTTAGTCTTACCATAGTGAGATTAAGTTACTAACCATTCCATCTATACAGAATTATTGGTTAATTAATTATGAGTTAATTCCAGCAATGGTCCTTTGACTATGTTGATTTTCCAAAATTAGTCCCCGATTTTTAATTTGGACAATTTAGGTCCCTTGACTTTCAAATTCTTTCCAATGTTGGTCCTTTCGTCAAATTTTTATTAAATTGAGGTCAAATGAAGGGGTAAAATTATCCGTTCACATGTTTAGTGTATTATTACTCGTATTTCTCCTATCCTATACGCTGTATATATGAATATAATTTCAGTCGAAGTCTCAATCGAAGCCATATAATCTCATTCGATGTCTCTTCAACTGATATTATATTCATATATATAGCGTATAGGACAGAAGAAATACGAGTATACAAGTGAACGGACAATTTTACCCCCCATTTGACCTCGATCAATTTAACCAAAATTTGACGAAAGAACCAACATTGGAAGAATTTGAAAGTCAATGGACCTGAATTGTCCAAATTAAAANAACTTCATATGTTATCCTTAGACTTGTAATAGTGAGATTAAGCTCTTAACCACTCCATCTATATGGATTTATTGGTTAATAAAGCATTCTTCTCGATGTAGTCCTCATCTTAATCTTCAAGTAATCTTCCCGCAATGCCATCATCTTCTCTAATTTGTGTTATCGCCATTCTTTTCTTCATGTTTCAAGATGTTCTTCAATTTCGTGACTTTGTTGTCTCCAAAAGTGTTTTCTTGCATTTTTCGAAATTATTCCTTATTTGATAATACTTAATTTTCCTTTGATCTTTGACTCACTTAGCCACTAGAAAAATAAAACTTTGGGAACTAATATTTTTCAATACATTTTGGCATATCAAAATCTATTACAATTTATTCCTAACAGTTCTTATATAGTTTGAAGCAATCCCCGCGTGCGTGGTTTGGAAGGTTTAGCAGTACGGTCGTTAAGTTTGGTATGCAAAGGAGAGCGTGTGATCATACGGTGTTTTATAAGCACACTAATTATGGTTGTGTTTGCCTAATTCACAGACCACAATCTCGAAGAAGCGCAAAGACTCAGAAAAATAAAAGAACGTAAAACATCAATGTTCACATGGCAAGGTAGAGCCCACGTGATATTAATTATGATATTCTTTGGCGTGATTGCTGTTTTATGAAATTAAAGGATAGACAGAGAAAAGAGAAAGAAAGCTAAAACTAAAAATTGAGAAAAAATATGTTAGGTACATTCTCATTCCGTTGGTAATTGAGCAGTTTCATACAACATATAAAATATTGAAAACTATGAAACAACTAAACCACTAAGATAATGTTCATATATTTCAATTAATTATAACAGAATAAAGCACTATTATAAGTAAAATGTTAATTATTTTAATAATCTAAACATTTTATTATAATCATAATAGAATTTATATTATGATGTTTTTTAAAAAAATTATTTATAATCTGAGAATCATGAATGCACGCATGATGCAGCACGATGATTATATTATACTCCGTAATTGCTAAAGAAAAGTGTGAAATATTTTTAGTTACGTACATTGCATGCATGCACGCAGGTATCAAGGAAAATAATAAAGAAGGCAAAAAGACAAGAATATTGAACATGAGATATTGTTGCTCTGCAGTCTGCACAAGATGTCAGCTTCCATCGTCTTCCTGAGAAACCTACGTCTTAATCATCCATATCGAAGGGACAATTAAAGCATGTGCTCCATCTCAACTAAAAGTCTAAGCTGATAATTGGACTGCACATTTATGTTTATATATGCTCAACGGGGACGGGGCAAACAAATTTATTCATAAATATTACAAATTTTAAAATAAACAGGGTGGTTTAAATAATACAAAATTTTATTTATTTTTAACCACTAGATGGACTAGATTAATGCATTGAATTAGTCCTTACATCTTCACCTAATCTAAACATAGATCCTCACCCGATCCAGACAATATACATATATTGGATCATATGAGAACAAGTATTTAAAAGAAAACTAAGAACTAATCTCAACATTATATCTAAAAACAATCAAATGCATGAAATCAAATTTAAGAAAACGAATTAATATTTTGTAATTATCCCTAACTTTACTATACAAATTAGAAATCTGCACATTTTTTTAGTACTATTGACCTTATTACATATAGTATCTGTCCATATATACTTTTTTCAACCTATTGAAGCCTAACAAGTCAACATCACCACGACTGAGATTCATACTCATGATCTCCTATTTGAGAGAGTCACTTCATATCGCTTGACCACAAGGTCTTTAACATTTACGGTTTAGATTTAAATTGTGACTTTTTCATTGATTTTTAAAAAAAAAAAAAAAAGTTCTACTTAAAAGTCTAAAACCTCCGGTTCAGGAACCGTACCGCAACAAGAACCGTAGTCAAGGCTACATATCAGACAAGTTAGCTGCGCCTGCGCTGAAGATAAGCACAACAAAATACATTTAGAAAACAGTCCAATATATTGCACTTCACTCTTCTCTTCTCTTCTGTTTTCCCTTGCCTTGCCAAATGAAGAAATCTGAATTTATAAAAAGTTAATGCAAATAAGGCACAATAAATATATATGCAACAGTTTGTAATAGGAATGCATTTTGTCATGAAAATTGAAAAAGAAAAAAAAATTACCTNGGAGTAGGACAGCGAGTGTGCCGCAGCGTGTCAAGAGTTGAAAGAAAGGTTGACATCGGCTCCTGTTTTGAGTCTACCATCAGGGACTGAGGGGTTCGAGGTGTATAGTGACGCGTCGAAGAAAGGGTTGGGTTGTGTGCTGATGCAGCAGGGCCGAGTAGTGGCTTACGCGTCTCGACAGCTCAAGAGTCACGAAGAAAACTACCCCACGCATGATTTGGAGCTAGCTGCTGTTGTCTTTGCATTAAAGATTTGGAGGCATTATCTGTATGGGGTGCAGTGCAAGATTTACACCGATCACAAGAGTTTAAAGTATATCTTCACACAGAAGGAATTGAATATGAGACAAAGACGTTGGCTAGAGCTCATTAAAGACTACGACTTGATCATTCAGTATCACGAAGGGAAAGCAAATGTAGTAGCCGACGCACTGAGCAGAAAGACGAGTCATTCACTCAATGCTACATGGGTACTAGCCGACGATCTGTGTAAGGAATTTCAAAGAATGAACATTACCGTGGTAGAAGAAGGGCAGATGGATGAAGAAGTTCGACTCTTTAGCATGCAGATCTTACCGGCATGGCTCGACGAGATCCGAAGGGGCCAGACGGGCGATGCCCGGTTAAACAGAGTAAGGGCCAAGATGATTAATGGCAAGAAGGGACCTTTCGAGCTCTACCCCGACGGCAGTATGCGATATTTAGGGCGGTGGTGCGTGCCAATCTCTTGTAACGAGTTGAAGAAACAGATATTGGAAGAAAGCCACTACACTCCGTATTCAGTCCATCCTGGTGGCGACTCAAGTTATATAAAGACATGAAGAAACTGTTCTGGTGGCCGAACATGAAAAAGGAAATAGCTGACTTCGTGAGCCGCTGTTTGAACTGTCAGAAAGTCAAGGCAGAAAGGTGCAAGACTAAAGGAATGTTACTACCCCTGGAAGTGCCCGAAGGAAAGTGGGAATCTATATCTATGGACTTCGTGAGAGGGTTGCCTTTGACCAGATCGGGGAAAGACAAGATTTGGGTAATAGTGACCGCCTCACCAAGACAGCCCGTTTCATCGCCAGGAAGGAGACGTGGACTATGGATCAGTTGGCTAGGGCTTACATACACCAGGTGGTGAAGTACCACGCGACATCGTGTCAGACCGTGACTCGAGATTCCTATCACAGTTTTGGAAGTCTCTACAAGCGGCTTTGGGCACGAGACTGAAGATGAGTACAGCTTTTCATCCTGCCACCGATGGATAGACTGAGCGCACCATTCAGACTTTAGAGGATATGCTGAGGGCTTGCATGCTCGATTTGCAAGGGTCGTGGGAAGAACATCTCGATTTGATTGAGTTCTCCTACAACAACAACTATCACTCCAGTATTCAGATGGCCCCGTATGAGGCGCTCTACGGTCAAAAGTGCAGGAGCCCGTTGTGTTGGGAAGATTTGGTTGATCCAGTGACTTTGGGACCTCAATATTTGCAACAAGCCACCGAAAAAGTCAAGTTAATTCAAAGTAGAATGAAAGCTGCTCAAGACCGCCAGAAATCCTACGCTGATCTGGGAAGGAAGTTCGTGGAATTCCAGGCAGGCGAAAAAGTGTGGTTGAAGATTTCCCCAACTCGTGGGGTAATGAGATTTGGGAAGAAAGGGAAGTTGAGCCCCCGCTTCATCGGACCATATGAGATCTTGGAGAGGGTTGGACAGGTGGCATATCGTTTAGCCCTACCAGCAGAGTTGGATCGGGTGCACAACGTGTTTCATGCTCCCAGCTGAAGAAGTACGTGCACGACGCCTCTCATGTGTTAGCTCCCGAGACGTTAGAGTTGGACGAGGCGCTGTCTTATGAAGAGAAGCCCGTGAGGATCTTGGACTCCAAGACGCGCGAGACTCGGCGCAAGGCGATCAAGTTAGTGAAGGTGCTTTGGTCCAACCATGGAATCGAGGAGGCCACTTGGGAGATGGAGGACGACATGAGGCAGCGCTACCCGGCTTTGTTTGCTCTAGGTGAGTAGTTTAGTTTATGTTTTGCATGCTAGTTGGCTTGGGTAAGTTATGAGTTTAGTTGCATATTAGTGTGTTCTTGAGTGTAGGATTGGTTGAGCAATCGTTCCTTAATCTTCCGTTGAATCTTTGTTTCCTTTGAATCGTTCTGTTTCAAAGTCCCGCGAGCTTTGAGCTTCGGGGACGAAGCTCCTTTTAAGGGGGGTAGAGTGTAACACCCCGTAAATTCATTTCAAGCCTTCCGATCGTTAATTAATTCCTTGGGCAATTTAATTAATTCCAATTGGGCTAATTCTTTCAATTTGATATATATACACTTGTATATATATATTCTTGAGCCTAATTTAATTATTCTAATCAAGAGCCCAATTAATTGAATTTATTCTTGTAAGGGATTTTATTTAATTTGGACCCTTACAACCCTTGTAATTAAATATTCCTACAAGCCCAAATTCTTGATCATATATTATATAATATATGTATTGTTTCTAAGACATCTTATGGGCTAATTATTGTATTTTAATTTGTAAGGGGTGAACTCATTAAGCCCAACTTACTAGTCTTGATTATATTTATTTCCTACATCCATTATATTATAAGCAACTTAAACCCACATCACTTTAATGTCTTACACCCTAAATATTGTATGTATTCTTAGTATATAATTTGAAGATCAAAATACCCTAAAGGTTTTCACTCCTTCTTCCTCCTACAAGAAATTCCACACGACATTTTCATCTAGAAAATCCTCCAAAAAATTATCTTCATTTCTCCTACAAGTTTTCAAGTCAAGATTGCTCTTTTATGCTTGTCTAGGAGTGGGTAAGTGCATCTAGCCTAGAATCTACCTTACATTATGTGTTTTAGATAATCTTTTTAGCATATTCTTATAATGTTCTTTTGGGGTTCTTTGGGTAAAAGATGATCAAGGTGAAGGTGGGGCTTTGTGAGCTAGCTTGAGGCTTGTTGGAGTAGGGAAAATCTCTTTGAGGTAACCACTATGTCCATCAAAATCTATTTTCTTCTCCTATTCTATATATGATGTTCTTGGTGTTGGAAATCCTGAAATTTATTGTTGTTTGGCCTATTTCTTGGATGTATTTTGTTGGTTTTCATCTTGATCTTTTGCCTAGTGTTGTATGATCAATGATGTTATGGATTTCCCTATTTTTGGACTCTAAATTGGATGAAATGTGGATGTATTTGGTCTGATTTTGTATTCTGGAAGTTGGATTGTTGAATCTGGGCAGAATTGTTCTGGGAGGGTTTCGGGTTTGGCCTTGCGGAACACTCTGGCGGCACAATGTAACCCGTTGAAGTGCTCCGCAAGGTGGCGACGGTGGGTTCGGGCGGAAGGGAGAGGCCCGTTGAGGGAGGCCGTCTCCTTCTGGACAGTGGTCCGTTGAGGTGCTCCGCATGTTTGCTGGGAATCTGATTCCAGTGAACTGTCTTCTGTTGTTGTTGTCTGTTGTTGGTCCTTTGTTTCTGATTGTTGTTGGATTGTTTTGTTGGGTATTTTACCATGTCTTTGGAGTATTTATTCATGTCATTTATTGGGTATTTTATACCATATCTTGGAGTATTGATTCATGTCTTTGGTTTCCATTTTGGTATTCTTGATCTATTGATTCTTTGATTCATTACCTGGGAGTTGGTTTGTGTTCATAGTTGAGATGAACACTTTGTTTGGTCGTTTTGAGTTGATGTTGGAGTATGAGGTTGTGANGAGGTTGGGGTGTCACACCTGCAGCTTGTCTCTCAAGAAAGAAAACCTGGGTCCTGAAAACCTGGGTCCTGCGAGAGGTTTGGTGAAGATGTCTACAACTTGATCCTTGGTGGAAATAAAGTTCACCTGAATGTCACCATCAACAACCCTCTCTCTCATAAAGTGGTAGTCAATCTCCACATGCTTTGTACGAGCATGGAATATTGGATTAGCACACATGTATGTTGCACCAAGATTGTCACACCAAAGCTTGGGCACTGGCAGGGGAGAGACACCTATTTCATGCAGTAGGGAGAGTATCCATAGAACCTCAGCACACACATCTGCTAGGGCTTTGTACTCAGCTTTAGTAGATGACCTAGCAACAGTCTTCTGTTTCTTGTACACACAAGACATGAGATTTGTCCCAATAAAAACAACATATCCCCTGGTGGACTTCCTATCTTCAGGACAGCTAGCCTAGTCAGAATCAGAAAACGCATGTAGGTCCCTCGAACTGGACTTCCTCAAGCGTAGGCCCATAGAGAGAGTGTCCTTGACATACCTCAAAACACGTTTAATTTGAGTTGCTCCCAGTGTGTAGTAGTAGGAGCATGCATGTGTTGCCAAAGAAGATTAACTGCAAAAGATAAGTCTGGCCTCGTGACAGTTAAGTATTGTAATGCACCTGCTAAGCTCCTGTACTGTGTGGGATCATCATATAGATCCGTGCTGACAGAGATAGGCCGTGAAGTAGCAATGGGAGTAGCAAGGGGCTTGCAGTCTGTTATACCAGCACGTTTTAGTATATCAATCCAATATATACACTGCGATAGAAGAACACCATCAACACACTTGACTGTTTCAATCCCAAGAAAGAAACCAGGCTCTCCAAGATCTCTAATTTTGAAGGTGTTAGAGAGCTTAGAGAGCAGAGTATTCAGTACAGCCTGATCATTGCTCATAACAAGAATATCAA
>NXFB01000330.1:57658-69801 GCA_002525835.2 Ipomoea batatas | reverse complement strand
ACATTTAACAGAGAAAACTTTACAAACTCCTAAACTATTTATGTTTTCAAACCTTTGTCTACTTTTAAGTGACAATGGATTTCCTTATTTAGCCGTGGTGCTAACTACACTTCAATGTGTTTTCTGTTAACAGATGTTATATAGGGTGAATTCCTGTAGCCCGATGAGCTCTGAATAGGATGGAAGTTGAGGTTGGGGTCTACTCTTAGATGTAGACAGGGATTGTTGTTAATGTTGTAAGTTTAGCCTGTGCACTTAGAGTGAAGTTTGTCAAAGAGGTGATAGAATTCACTCTAGGTGTGGCGGTAGCACCCAGTTTTCCGCTGATAAGATGTAAGCTTCCGCAGCATATGAATACTGATTTGTAATAAATGTAAGAGTTGAAAATTGGGGTGTTACACAAACTAACTTTACTCTTTACTAGACTGGTTATGGTTATTAACAAGCTCTAACAACCTGTCTTTCCTTACTTCGTCGGGAATTAAAACAAGCTCTTTAATTACTTCCCTAGCTAATAAACAACCTTAAACAAGCTCTTAGGATTTAATTTACTACCAGCATTATCGAATTAGAAAGACTACCAATCCTAGCCAACAAACTCATAAGCTCGGTTCATTTAAGCTACACTATATATCTCCATAACACAAAACGAAAATCAGTTATAATCAAATTGTGTTATTTGCTACTAACATCAAAACACTTAAACAATTACGGATTCAAGGTTCTGACTAGCAATTTAATAACTTGACAATTGAACAATGGGCCCTATTACAACAATTAATCAAGCAATAATTCATATATATGAATATAACAGAAGATATATAGATAATAAAGTGCAAAGAATAATTTAGGCTAAATAAAGCTTACTGGTCTTGTAGAATCGAACTTCCATAATCCTCGAATTGGAAAAATAAGAACTCAGCAATACATCGTAGGGATGCTTACAATATAAAAATAAATATATTAATATATTAATTCTCTAAAAAGAGAATTTAATGAAAATATATGTATATATACGTGCTTGGCAGCAGACAAAAGGAAAAATCAAAAATTGAATTTAAAAATGGATGCCTAGAAAGCTAATGATCATCTCCTATTTATACTATTAAAGAATGCGCATTTAGTGCCAATTGCAAGAAGGTGAGCACGTTGCACGCAGTCCGTCCGCCGAAATCGTCGCACATTGCATGCTAAAGGGGTCTTCTTTGTTGTCTGCTTCTTACACGTACAAAGCTAAAAGCAAAACAAAAGAAAACATTACAAATTAATATTTGGGCTGTTGAACTCATAAAATAATTAACATAATTTAAATGGGTTAACTAATTAAATCATGCAAAGTAAAACAAATATATAATTTGCTCAAATAATCAATTAAGCCTAATTATTCAACTAACTATTATATTAGTGCAAAATATAAAATAAAGTTTAAAATAAATATAATATTAAATAAATAAAACTAATTTATTATAAGAATTAATTTAAATTAAATATATAAATAGTGCTTATCATATGAATCCTTGGGTAGATTGCATTCATTCTCATGTTTTCATAGTCTTTTCTAAGTTCTCATTATACTCTTCTTGGGGGTTTTCTTGGGGTAAAGAGGGTGATCAAGAAGGTGGAAGTGGCTTGTGAGGTTGAACTTGGAGTGGTGCTTGCTTGGTTGGATTAGAGCTACAAGAGGTAATCTTCCATGTTACACTAAACCTATTTTCACTCATGAATCTATGAATATTATTTGGTGTTGGAATCCTGTGAATTTCTTGGGGTTTTAGCCTTTGTTTTGTTGATCTGTGAACCTATCTTGTGGATTATTGGACTTGTGTTCATTATCCTTTCATTGTGATGAGTATGAGTAATTGTTGTTATGGAATTATGGTTGTTTGTGGATTGGGTTATGAGAGGAGTTGTATGGGCATTGTATGCCTCTGTGTTGGGCTTTACGCCTATGTGGTAATGTGCATTGTATGCCTCTGTGGTTGGGCCTCGCGCCTCTGTGATTGGGCATTGTATGCCTCTATGGTTGGGCATTGTATGCCTCTGTGGTTGGGCTTTGCGCCTTTGTGGTTGGGCTTTGCGCCTCTGTGGTATGGGCTTACTGCCTCTGTGGTAATGGGTTTTTATGCCGCTGTGTGGTGATATCTGTGAGGTGACGTCTGTGTGGACGGTTGGTATTGTGGTTTGGATCTTATCCTTGGTGTAGTGGTTGGTTGGTTTCCTTGTGGCTATTGGGTTGAGCTCGTATCTCAGTTGGTATCTTACTATAGACTTGTTGTTCCTTGGTATTGCGGTTTGGTTGGTTCCTTTGTGATTATTCTGTTGGATTTATGATTCAATTGGTTTCTCGTTATAGATTCGTTGTCTTGTATATTCATTATTGGATATTGGATTTATTTAGAAGAGTCATTGGTTTGTGACTTATTCAGCTTGTTGTTGTTGAGTCATCTGATTTAAATAAAGAAAGGTTTCTCTGGTGCGTATATTCTATACGTGTGTGTAAATCTATTTACAAACCATATTATACTATGTATTTTCTCACGAGTGTGAGTGGTTGATTGCTTAGCATTCTTTTGCTAATGTTTTCCTAAATTGTTTTCCAGGTATGAAGTAGTTTGAGCCGAGAGCGCGATAGAGTAGATCTCCTATGTGCTATGCTTAGACTAGTAGTTGTTTTAGACATTTGGGAATGTGTGCCTTAGTTATGGATTCTATATTGACTTTTGCAGTTGCTTTTACATTTGGATTAATTTTATGGATTTTAGCATGTGCATCTAGAGTTGGATTTCCTAGATGTGGCATGACACCCGTTAAGTTTTAAATGCTTTCGCGTTGTTATGATGTTAGTCCTGAGTTGCTACCTTTTATGTTAAGTTTATGCCTATCTTAGCGAAAAGAAAGTTGGGGTGTCACAGTTGGTATCAGAGCCTGTGTTGAGGTCTAAGTAGGAATCCTAGGGGTTGAATACTTGAGACTCTAGGACTTGATCAGCAGAAGTTAAGGAAACGTGACTCCTAGGATGTGTGAGAACTAGGACTCGCGGTGAGGACTCGTTTTACTTGTATCTTGTTTATATCTGTTTGCCTTGTTTGCTTGTCTGTTGTGGTTGCGTTCTTACTTCTATTTCCGCGAATTGAGAAAGCCCCTAGTACCGCACGTTTCTTTTCGTAGCTTGCATCCCTCTTCCGTAACACTCATGGTGACACCCAGGAGGCGTGAGGATATCCCTGATGTTCCGTTCGGCGAGCAGCTGATGCAGAACCTCCAGCAGCTGACGCAGATCTCTCAGTTCCTAGGGAACGTGATGGTCCAGAACAATCAGCGTGGGCAACCAGACCTAGCCCGGAGGGTGACAGGGCAACACCCACCCTTCTACGCAGGGTAGGAGGACCCGGTGGTGCTCGAGGAGTGATCCGTTCCTTTGATAAGATCCTAGGGGTGGTGGAGTGCCCAGAGGGGCGGCGCGTCGAGATGGCCAACTTCTACTTGCAGCTGGAAGCCAACCTCTGGTGGGTCCATGAGCGTCCGACGATGCGGCAAGAACCCGACTTCGGCTGGGAGACCTTCAAGGATAAGATGCGCGCCCGCTTCTATCCCGCGCATGTGAAGGCGCCGATGCAGGAGGAGTTCTTGCACCTTAAGCAAGGTTCTCGGTCGGTGCAGGAATATCACAAGCGTTTCCTGGAGTTGGCTCGTTTTGCCCTAGTGTTAGCTCTGACGGAGGAAAGCAAGATCGAAAGGTTCGTAGCCGGGTTGAACTTGGACACCCGTATGGCGTTGGTTGTACTCAAGTTCTAGACGTTGAGTGAGGCCTACAGCAGCGCGGCGGACCACTACCGGGAGTTGACCATCCGGCGGGGAGTGCTGGACCGTCCTAAGAGACCCGGGGAGGGTGGTGCGTCAGACTCTAATAGGCATAGGCCTGGCGGCTCCAGTTTCCTTGTCGAGAGTAAACTTTTGAACAATCATGTTGTCACATGCCTCATCGTCTCCACCCGAAATTTTCAAACTTTTCTCCATAAAGGTGTCAACAGTGACAATCTTCTTAGCAAGCACATCATCTTTCTTTTCAATTTCAAATATTTCCTCATCCTCCCCGTTAATATTCTCACATTCCTCAAACCCATTGTCACAAGAGTAAAATGACACATTATCCTCGTCACTCATCAAATTCTAAATACAAAAATCAATGGAATCATCTTGCAATAAGGAATCCTCCTCACAAATATCGCGAGTAGAGTCCACAAGAATATGAGTGCTATGATTTTCCAGATTAATATTGCAAGAATTATACCTTGTTCTGGCTTATCATCTTCCCATACAACTTCAATGTTGTCATCATCCTCACTCTCAATTTCATATTCTTTTTTATCATTCAACACAGGAGTCAAAATTTCTTTAAGCACTAAAGTCTCACTCCTCGTGTCTCTTTACATTCCACTCACTTATTTCTTCCACTCCACTAGTCCTTTTCGGTTCAACTCCAAGCATCGAGAAGTTATCCATAGTGGGGTAATCATGACGGGGTGAAATTCTATTCATGAATTCCTCCGTCATGGCTAGCATTTTTGTTTCAATGTCGTCCGATGGGAGTCCTTCCTCCCGGAGGATGGCAAGATAATCTTTCATTTCGCTCCGGAGTTCGGCCCTTAACTTAGCCGTAGCTTCCTTGGCTACTTGTATGAACATTTCCACCTTCTTTTTGAGAACTTTGATATCATCATTGTCCGGTGAAAATTCATCACAATGAGATCTTGTGGAGCGGTGATCATGGTTGAAATATGGAGTAGGAGATGGTGTTTCTTGAAAATGTATAGTATGATATCCTTGGTGAAGTTGTAGTGGGGGTGAGTAACAAATGTTTGGGTGAGAGATAGGAAGTGTGGCTCATAAGTGTGCTTTTGGTAGAGGATTATCATGGGGTAAAGGATCAATTTTCGGGGGAATGATGGTCTTTGATGGCAATTCACATCTCAGATCAATCTCCCTCATCACATGGTACAATTGGTTATTGATATTTTCGGCTACAAAACTCAATGATTCCTCTTCTTCATAGCGTGTTGATTTTTCAATCCTCTCTTGATCATGCACATAGGAGATAGGGTATGGTGGAAGGTTATGGGTAGGAAAAGGACTTGAGTATGGATATGTAGGTGGGGTATAATGATAAGGGGGCGGTGGATAAAAATAAGGATATGGATGATAATATGGATTATGTTGAAAGGTTCGGGGGCATAGTCCTAAAATGTTGTCCTCCATAGTGTGGATAACCATGTGAATTCATGTAGGCACTCATTGGTAAGCTCCTAAATGATTTTCAATACAAATTCCCTGCACAAAGCTTAACCAACAACAATTCATTGCAATTAAAAGTAGTTGCAAGTGAGCTGATAAGCACCCAAGATAACTAGGAAATAAGGTCTATATCGGGGTGAATTGATAGTAATTAGTGTCCTTTTGTGACAAACCTATGACATTTTATGCTCTAATGCGTAGACCGCGTGCAAAGCTATCTCTTGTGTGGTTTAGAATGTTTTATAGGTCCCGGGAGCCACTCGGCAAGGTATAAGGACATAATGAGTATTGGGAGCGAAGAAGAAGTCTCGGGACGGCCGGATGATGCATCCACGCGTGGAGCCGGCGTAGACCAAATCCAGTGTGTGTCCACGCCATACTCCACGCATGGATTACGTGTGGACAGGGAATGCAGAAAGAAAATTAAAGAGGGCAATTTTGGGAATGCTATTTAAGGAAGCTAGTTAGAAATTTCCAGAAGGTTGGGTCATTTTTAAAGTTTTACATTTTTAGATTTACACTTCTTAGTAGAGAGCATTTTAGAGAGAGAAACACCTAGAGTTCCAATTTGTTCAAGGATTGAAGATCAAAGTTGATTTGAAGATTGTAATTCATATGTCCTAGGTGAATTCTACTTTTAATCTCATTTTAATTTCAATTCTTATTGCAATTTACATTCTTCTAGATTGAATTAGGTTTTATGATTTTGAATCTATGAATATGAGTAGCTAATTCTTTCTAGGATTTAATTGTGTGAAGTTATGTTTACCTAGTGTGATTTCTCATTTCTAATTGTGGAATTTGTTTCATTTTATGTTGGAGATCTATTCGTGTCTTTGATTGTTGAATTGATTTGATCCTAAGTTGATTTGGTCAATCCCTTGGGAGTTTGAGATCTTGGTTCTATCATGATTGTTGATTTGAGTTAAGAAATAGCTTTTGCAACCTTAGATCCTATGGAATTTCATATCTGGAATAGTAGGAATGTGTGAAGCTCAGGAGTTCGATAGAATGTCTCTTAGAACTTATGGTTACTAAACAAGTACTCCTAAACCTAAGAAGCCTTAGTAAACTAATGTGGAAGAGGATTATGAGATAACACTCTTGAATAGTCAACATAATTGAATCAATCTTCCATTGCTTACGACACACCATGAGGCATCATAACTAGCATAATTCACTCCCTTGCTTACTACAATTTGTTATTCCACATTTGTTTACTTCACTTAATTACACTCTCCACTTGCATATATTACTCTACGCACCTCAACAACCTCACATGTTCCATCATGCATTTGTTTGAATAAAAGCTAAGCAATCTTCCGCATTACCTCCTTCGAGATCGACACTCGGAGAGTCTTGACTCTTCGTTTTAACTTTAATAACCCCACCGTTCCACATCACCACAATACCATACACCTTTCAAAATGGCGCCATTGCCGGGGAGGCAATAGGTTGTCATTGCTTTGCTTTTATTTGAGTAAATGTTTTTGTGAATTAGAGAGTTGTTAATTCCAATGTTTGTTTTATTTGTCTTTGTACTTACCCTCTATTGACTACTTCTAGTCAAGAGAGGATTGTTTGTTGCTTTCATGAATTATTTCAAAGGTGAATGCAAACAAGAGCAAAGGGAAATCAAGTTCTACTTCCTTACATCCCGGAGATAAATAAGGCAATAAGAAGGAATAATATCCAAACAGAACAAATGGCTTCTACGAGTGCGAATCGAAATTCACAAGGAAGAGGAGTGCCTACACAAACCCCACCACCACCACCTATCCCGAATAATCCACCCGGAGTACCCAATCCAATGGAGCCGACTATAGAGGAACTACAAGTTGATCATGTGGACACCCAAAGCCGATAAGAGTAGAAGAGTACTATGAGATGCCACATAGACAACAAAGATCAATTGCCGTTTACATGACACCGGAGTTCAATATGCACAATTCAATATATGTCCCCCGCTTGAGAACGTCAACTTTCACGTGCATCCTTCTATTCTCCCCTTGGTGCAAAATAGTCTATATGACGGGCTACCATCAGAGGACCCGCACATGCACATCACAAGATTTATCAGGGCTTGCGGAATGTATCGATAAGAAGTAGTTAGTGAAGAGGTGATAAGATTAAAGCTCTTTTCATTTTCCGTTATAGGAGAAGCTGCAAGATGGCTAGATAGCCAAGACGATCACCACTTCCGTTCATGGCAACAACTCCACAAAGAGTTCATGAACGAATTTTCCCCCCTAACCAAGACGATGAAAATCCGAAGACAAATTCAAGAATTCAAACAAGGTGGATTGGAAAGCTTGGGAGAGGCTTGGAGAAGATTCAAGGTATTGAAAAGGAAATGTCCGCACGACTTGATGCATCCTTGGGATGTAGTTAGTTTGTTCTATGGAGGATTAACCAATGAAGGAAAAATGCTTCTCGATTCCTCGTCAAGTGGGGCATTCATTAACCAATGTTTGCTTGCTTAAACGTTCGTTGTATTGCTTAAAACATGCTCCTAGAGCTTGGTTTAATCGTCTGCAGTCCTTTCTACTTTCTGTTGGATTTCAAGCATAAAAAATAGATGTGTCTATGTTTTATTACTCACAAGATTCTGCTTACGTATACCTCTTAGTCTATGTTGATGACATACTTGTGATGGGGAGTGATCCAGATCTTATAACTTATTTATTAGTAAAGTTGTGTGCTACTTTTCATATTAGGGATCTTGGTAAACCCGGTTTCTTTCTTGCCATTGAGACAGTTAAATGTGATGATGATACTACTTTCACAACGGAGATATATGATTGATATTTTGAAACGTGTTGGAATGGCATAATAGAAAGCATTATCTACTCCTATTTTTGTTTCGAAATCTATTTCTTTCAGTGCAGACTTGTATGAGGATCTTACCCAATATAGGAGTTTAGCAGGGGCACTATAATACCTCACTGTGTCAAATATCACGCACCCAGATTTATCCTTTGTAGTCAACCAACTGTGTCAACATATGCATGCTCTTACAGTTTCACATTGGGAACAATTGAAACGAGTATTGAGGTATGTTAAGGGAACTATCACTTATGGTATGCAAATAAGAAAGTTAGTATATATAGATTTGCATGTTTTTTCTGATTCTGATTGGGCTGGCTGTCCTGAAGACCAAAAGTCAACTAGTTGTTATGTTGTGTTTCTTGGGTCCAATCTTGTGTCTTGGGTTAATAAGAAACAAAGAACTGTTGCTAGATTTTCTACTGTTGATAGGTGTATATACATTTGTGATCCTGGTATTATATGTTGACTATGTTTGTCTAGTTGCTAATGATAAAGGTATAATGCGTGATGTTAAGGAATATCTTTCTAAGAATTTTGAAATGAAGGATAATGGTGAGACTTCATTTGTGATTGGAATAGAAATGTTCCATGATAGATCATAGGAGATTTTAGGTTTATCCAGAAGGCTTACATTAACAAAGTTAACAAAGATATAAACTGGAAAACTGCAAAGAACGTCCTAAGATACTTACAAGGCACTAAGGACTACATGCTCACATATAGAAGGAAGAATAACCTGGAGCTTGTAGGTTATTCAGACTCAGACTATAGCGGATGTTTGGATAACATAAACTCCACATTCGGACATATTTTCATACTTGCTAGTGGAGCAATATCTTGGAAAAGTGTGAAGGAGTTTGTCATTGCTCCTTCCACTATGGAGGCAGAATTTCTAGCATGCTTTGAGGCTACAGATTCAAACCATTATGGTTGCGCAATTTCATTTTGGTTTGGGCATTGTTGACACTATAGCCAAACTATTAAGGATTCATTGTGATTGTAACACCCCGTGATTTCGTTCAAGCCTTGAGACCGGTAATTATTTCTACCGGGTAATTTATTTGATTTAATTGGGCTTCATTCTTCTAATTGATATATATGTATATGTATTTCTTATTCCGGAATTAATTATTTATTCTAAGGCCCAATTCTTGATTTAATTCGTATAATGGATTTCTTTAAATTGGATCCTTATATTTCGTATAAGTAAGAATATTTTTGTAATGACCCAATTTATTTCTTTTTGAAGGACCAATTTTATACTTACTAGCATTGTAATAAATAATGCAAGACCCATTCTTTATAAGGGCCCATTATTTATTCTAGTTACCCTAATATAATACATACACTATGTATGTAATGATTTTACTATCCATATAAAAGAGCTTGTATTAATTCTTCCTACTCTTTTTCATTTCCCTGCGAAACATTTCCTTCCTACCCTATCATTCCTAAGAACCCTACAATATACACTATCTTCTATCCTTCAAGATTCAAGACCAAGATTGCTCCTTTAGGATTCCTAGGGCTTGGGTAAGTGTTTTTCTTTAGGAATATGCCTTGTATCATCTCATTTTCATGATCTTTTTATAAGTTCTTATGGTGTTCTTTTGGGATCTTTCTTTGGGAAAAGATGATCAAGTGGGTGGGAGTGGCTTGTGAAGAAGAAGGTGTTTGCTTGGTTTGAAGTTGTGCTACAAGAGGTAACCATTATGTCTCACTAAAACCTATTTTACACTCTTGATCTATGCATAATACTTGGTGATTTGGAATCTTGTGGAAATTTGTTGGTTTAGCCTTTGTTCTTGATAATCTGTGATCTATTTTGATGGATTATTGAACTTGTGTTCTTGATCCTTCACATCTTGATGAGTATGAACACTTATTGTTATGGATTCCATGTTTATTTGGCTTCTAAGATATGTAATCTGGGCAATCTGATCATGTTTTTGCATTCTGGAATGAACATTTCGTATTTTGATTCGAGTCTGGGAGTTGTGCGTTGGGATCACTCTTGCAGTGCACTTTAGCGGTATAATGTGTCCCGCTGGAGTCTTCCGCAAGTGTGTAGCAGTGAGGGATGGCGGAGAGAGGTCTTCTACCAAGGGAGTCTGCCTCCTTCTTGCGGAAGAGTGTGGCGGAGCTAGGTGTTCCGCCACTGAGTTCTGCCAGGTCATTCAGAATTCTGGTTCCAGCGGCTATTTTGTGATCCGTTGTCTTGTTGATTCCTCTCTGATTCTGGAACTTGTTTGGATATTTTGTTGAGTATTTCACCTTGGTTCTGGAGTTGTTATTCATGTCTTTTGATTCATTCTTTTGGTCTATTGGTTGGTTGAATCCTTGGTTATATTCTCTGAGTATATGTTGTGTTCATAATCTGAGATGAACACTGTTGGTGGATAACCTTTGGGGATTGAGTCTGAGGTTGGATGTGGAGTTTTGAATCTCTGAGTATCTTTTGGGTTGTTGAGGGTGAACTAACTGTGGGCAACATTTGCTTCTGTGTAACTAATTGTGGGCTTTTGCCTCTGTGGTAATGTGCATCATTTGCCTCTGTGGTTGGGCTTTTGCCTCTTTGGTAATGGGCATCATTTGCCTCTGTGGTAATGGGCATTATTTGCCTCTGTGGTTGAGCTTTTGCCTCTGTGGTAATGGGCATCATTTGCCTCTGTGGTTGGGCTTATTGCCTCTGTGGAACGGACTGTGGGCATCATTTGCCTCTGTGGTTTGGGCTTTATGCCTCTGTGTACTAACTTTGGTTTGGTGGTTGGTATGAGGGATGGTATTGTGGTTGGAGGGTATGGTTTGGTGCTTATCTTTGGTTTGATGTTTGTTTTGTTCCTTATGGTTCTTTAGTTGAGTTGTATCTCATTTGTTATCCATTATTCCTTGATATATTGCGGTTTGGTGGTTTCTTTGTGAGTAATCTGTTGAGGTTATGATTCAGTTGGTATTCCGTTATAGACTTGTTGCCTTGTACATTCATATTGTATATTGGTTTTACTTGGAGAGTCATTGGTTTACGGCTTATTCAGCTTGTTGTTGTTGAGTCTCCGTTTTAAATAAAGAACAGTTCGTTGGTGTGTATATTCTATACGGGTGTGTAAACCTATTTACAAGCTTACTATATATGTATGTTCTCACGAGAGTGAGTGGTGGTTGCTTAGCATTCTTTTGCTAATGGTTTTCTAAATGTTTTCCAGGTATGGAGTAGTCTAAGCCGTGAGCGCGCTAGAGCTATATCGTTATGATGTTTTGCTTAGACTAGATGATGTTTTAGACTCCTTTCGGGCATGTGTGCCTTTGTCTTGGATTATGTACTTTGACTAGTTTCTATGATGTTTTAAGCATTTTATGTTTGATGTTTTGGATTATAGCCTATGCATCTAGGCTGTGTTTTACCTAGATGTGGCATGACACCCTATAAGTTTTAAATCGCTTCCGCTATAGTGTGAGTAGTTGTTGAGATGTGCAGCTTTTATGTTTAAAGTTTTAGCTATCTCAGCTTGTGAAAAGTTGGGGTGTCGCACCCTATTCTAGGCTTCATGTGATTTTTCTATTGTAGACTCCCTGGAATTCTCTCATTATATATATATATATATATATATATATATATATCCATGTAATCTGTATCTTTGAACCATCTCATTCAATAGAATTCTTACAGTTCTCATCCAACATCTCAACCACAAAGCCATTCTATCTCTTATGTATGGAGGTGCAACAACTTATCCTTATGCCTGATTTGGTGAGGTGGCGGAATGTATATTGGCGATGGCCGGCCAGTTGCCGACCAGCGCTTGGCCGACGACGAGGCCTACCGACCCCCTTTGGCCATGTTGTGGCCTACGGGGGTGGTGCACCCCTTGACATGGCAACAGCGCTCCCACTTGAGTGGGCCCGTAGTGTAGAAGGTGTGTATGTAAATGGCTAAGGGTGGAAGCATGCTGATGCAGACGTAGGGATGGTATGGGCACATAGATGCATGGCATGGACACTTGAGTAGTAAACATGGATAACAA
>NXFB01000330.1:9072-27590 GCA_002525835.2 Ipomoea batatas | reverse complement strand
CTCTCATTGGGGGTATGCATACTTAGGAATTGATCTCGGACCAACTGTGTGGGTCTCCGGTTGGTTTTTCTTTTGGTCACTGGGGCCGAAGTAATGGCTCTTGCCTGGTATTTCTCCTCCTTCTGGACAAAATAGTTAAATATGGTTAACTGTGAAAATTCTATTGTGGTGGAATACTATAAGTATTATATATTATAAAATCTTGTTTTGGTGAGAGTGCTATTAATTGTTAATATGTGTTACATGTTGGTAGTAGTGTATTCACTAGCATATTATGTGATTTTATGTGATGCCTTATTTTCATACATGGCATATATCTAGCATGTTTAGCTTATTTCATGCATGAGGAAATTTAAGATAATAATGATAAGGCTATAATAAGGGGTTATATGATGTGCCATTTATGTGTCTTGTGTATTATGTGTTATGTGCAAAATATTTTACGGGGTGGAGTAAGTCTTACAAGCTTTATGCTGAATTTGTTTCTTTGTGTTCTTTCTCCTTAACTCTTTTTGCAGGTGATGTTGCATAAGCATTGGGCATGAAAGCGTCTCACCTAGAGATTTATTAACTTATTAGTTATTTAGATTAGTTTGATTAATAGTTTCTTTTAGACTCGATTATTAGTTGTTTTTGTATTAGTACCTACCTTGGGATATTATTATTTTCAATAAATGCTTTTGAACCTCCTATCATGAGTTGTCTTTGGTTAGTTGTTTTAGCCTATGCGTTTAGATATAAGTTGTATCTAAACGTGGCGGTAACATCCCTATTTTCTATAGTTTTGGTTTTGGGCTTCCGCTATTATGAAATATTTTTAATTAATAAATCCATTTTTAAAGCAAAAAAAAAAAAATTTAGTTATGAAAATGGGGGTGTTACAAGTGCCTTCAAGCATCCAAAGTTCTAAGAGGAATTTTATCAAACACTTAAGCTACACACTATCCTACTATTCTTAAGAAGTCCATAGGAACTATGATTGTGTCAAGCTTCAAATCCTAACTCTAATCAAAGACATGAAAGAGTCAAGAGCTCAATCTCTCATCTAGATTGGCCAAATCCAAACAAGATCTTATCAAAACAACAATCAATAGACAATAATAGATAATCCATTAACACAAACATATAAATCCAAGAAATAGAGATAAGATCATCACACTAGCAACATTCAATCACACAATCCAAATCCCTAGATTAAACTAGCTACTCATGATATGAAATTCAAGGCAAAAGCTAATTTAATCGAAGAACAAGATAACTAAATATAATAGAAATGAAATAGAGATCACCTAGAGTGAAGTAAACCTTCAATCCAAGCTTGTTGTCTTGCTACAATGGAGATTGATCTAATCTAAGAAATGAAAAACTAAGAAAAATGGAGAAAGTTCTCCAAAGGAAAAACTAAGAAAGGGAAAACTAATTTTCTGGGAACCTCCTCTGAAAATCCATCAAAGGGGTTTAAATAGTCTCCGAAAAAGCAACCCTAGTCAAAATTTGCTCAATGCAGTCTCCACGCCTGCTCACACGCGTGTGAGTGTGCGTGGGAAGCTACTGGAATGTTTCCACTCATGCTCACACGCGTGTGGCTATCCTGTTGGGTCCTTCGGGGCTTCGATCTTGCCTGGTTCGTTCTTTAAGCTCAACTTTTGTTCCTTTTTTCTCCCGGGCTCCTGTTTCACCTCCTTTAGGCTAAAAGTAGCTTTCATGTGTCGGTTAGTGATTTTCAAGCATTTATGAGCATAATTCACCATGTAAGGATGCTATAGACGTGATAAAACACCCTAATATAAGCTTGATTTAAGGCTATCTCGGAGGCTTATCAATTTTTCCACACTTTGTTTCTTGCTTGCCCTCAAGCAAGACAATTTACTTTCTAAGCATATAAGTCCCTTAGATACTTTCTCATGCAAAACAAAGCTTTTGGCAAGTCAAAATGATGGGTGTCTAAGACTGTTGAAATGGGAGAAATCATTTGTGTTATCTACAAAGGATTTTGGTCAGATGTTATCAACTCAAGAAATATTTTTGGGAAATAAAAACCTTTCGTAGATAAACAAGTAAAACAATGGATCACACTCCTAGCACGATACACAAGCATGCATTTCTGAGGTTTTGGTTCACCTTCTATTTAAATAGGGTCTCTAGCCGATCCCACTAGTGGGAACGATGTGCACTAGCTAATCAACTTTCCAACCTTATACGCCAAAGGCCAACATAAAAATAAATGAGGGTAGGGGCATGGACCACTAACCGCTTTTGGCTTAGCGCGGTCCCTCTTTCTTCTCACTTCCTAGGATAACGTCATCGAGCCACCCGACTTGTAACTCCTCATCTATTCCGATAAGTCTAGGGTTCAAAAAATATTTCTTTAGGCTATGACATTCACGAGATGATCTCTCGATACTTCAAAGGATTTTTATAAGTAAGAATAGTTATTAATAAGCTGCGATCATACGTACCGGTCACGAACCGTAAAAATTTTAAGGATGCATATACAATTCCAATTTCCCTAGGAAATGGATTATTATGCACCATATGATTAAGCATGAACTTCCTATTTAGTACAAGTTGGAATTAAACGGACTGTAAGAGTGAATTTATTACGAACCTTCGTACCACTGTATATCGCAAGATACCAGAAAATTGTCCGATTTTAGTGTTAATGACGGGATTATTTTTAGGATAATTTTGGTATTGAAATTTTTCCGAATTAAGTTATATTCCTCTGAACTTTTATCTGATTTAACCCCTAACTGTCAAAGGCAAGTCTTATTCTCTAAGCTTCACCATACTTACCATGGAATTGTGACAAGTGTCACACTTATTTACCATATGGTAATTATTAATTAATTATCATCAAAGAGTATGGGATAAGCCATGCTAGCTAACTTAATCTCCAAGCTACCCTTTCCCACCCCCTTGGCCGAAAATTAGAGAAGGAAAAAGAGAGAGGAATAGTTCATCTCATCTTTGTGATTCAAGAAACTCCATAGCCATTTCCTACACAAGTTCTTCCATACTAGGTAAGACTTTGATTTTATTAGGTTAAAAAGACTAGGATCCTTTCCTAGAACTTAATTTTAAGTTAAGAATTCTTGAAAATGTTGTTATTATGGTATACATTATTTGGGATCTTCGGTGGAAATTTGGAGGAGAGGACCACAACTTTTTCTTCGGTGTTAAAAGCTACTTGAGAGGTAAGGAATCCCTTAAGTCGGTTTAGTCACTTGAAATTGGACAATTTCTAGTAAATTATGAGATAGGAGTTTTACGTGGAAATTATGTGTTGAGCTTGAGGATTCCTTAGTAGCTCGTTAGACTACTTGTTGAATTTTTTGGTAATTTTCGTATACATGTTCATAGTTAGTATATGCATGTATATGTTATATTTATGTCCATATAGACTTATACTTATGAAAATATTGGAAAATCAAGCCATTACCACACTGTTTTCGCTGCCCAAAACTGGCAGAATTGCAAGGACGCGACCCCGGACGCGCGTCCACTGCACGTCTGTCGGGCGTCCAGTAGGCGGGACCATGGCCGAACTGCCGGACGCGCATGTCCGCCGTGCGTCCGGCGGTGCGGGCATTCGCGCATCTACGGTGCACGGATCTGTTTTCGACTGAATTTTCTTCCGTAATTTTTGCTCTTGAATGGTATGATGTTTGAAAGGCCTACGGGTAACTGAGTTCAATTTTTGAAAGAAAAAATATTATTTTGGAAGTTATGTAGATCAATTTGTAAGAGACATATTGTTTTTAAGGAACAAGTGTAGTCACTTGGGAAATTTATGTTGAAAAGCCATTGGTAAATGTGAATATTTTGGAAACATATTTTGATAGAAATGATCGTTTTGAGACGCTATGTGAAAATACTAATTGAATCCAGGAAAGAAAGAATGTTTTGAAAACCTTAGTTTCTGGATAAGTTGTGGAGGACTTGATTAACCCACGGGAGGCCTTAATTGCCATAGCCCAGCGGTTGTTTACGAGATTGACCTACGGGGGAGGCTTGAATGCCGTGGCCCGAGGTTGTTATGATGATTGACCTACGGGAAGCTTGAATGCCGTGGCCCGAGGTTGTTGACATGGTTGACCTACGGGAGGACATAAATGCCATGGCCCAAGGTTGGAGAAAGGGAGTTAAGAGAATACTCCAAAAAGGCCTCACACTTACCCAGGGGGAAACTTAGTGAATACTAACTATGAAAATTTAGTTACTCCGTAACTATGTTGAAGAACAAATGTGACGAATTTGGAGCACTGAGATGTGCTGCTGAACTTTCTCTCTTTTGAGATAAAAATGATGCAAATTCTTGGAAATGAAAAGTTGTGCAAGTTGATTCATGTCGTGTACTCTACTTTATTTTCTTCTATTGATAATCTGGTTGCAGGTAGATTTTCAACTCATGGGCAAAACTTTACGGCTTTCTAAATATTATATTTTCGAAACCTTTGTTTACTTTTGAGTGACAATGAATTTCCTTACTTAGCCGTCGTGCTAACTACCCTTCATTGTGTCCTTTATCAGATGAAGTCTAGCGTGGGCTCTTGCAGCCCCGGGAACTCTGGTGGCTCATCAGAGTTCATGTTCCCCATAATAGATTATGATGATTATGTACAGTATCTAGCGGGTGACGATCCGTATACTCTCGGCTACGCTCCTGACCCTCCAGCTCTGGCTATGCTCCTGACCCCGTTCTTACTCCTGTTCACCCAGTGGTACCTGTTTGGTCTCCTGCTCCCAGTAATCCATTGTGTCGCATGGATGTTATCCAGGGCGATTTATGAGTTTTATCCCATTGAGGTTTTAGCGGGGAGTGACCCTCTCGAGTTCGTTGTTCACTACCCTTATCCGTGGGACCCTAGTCCTCCAGATAGTTATGACGAGTGGATGATGGTACCACTTGATCATATCACCTGGTTTGAGGGCGAGTGGCACCTTGTTTAGGGAACGTATACCGGCCCAGTGTACCGCTCACTAGAGTAGGTTGTGTCTCAGGGGAGAAGTAAAGGCTGACCTTTTTGTGTACATATCTTTTGTAGCCATGGTAGTTCCAAGATGGCTAGTAAGGTCGGGAATAGCCCAAACTCTTGTTCTAATGGGCTGTAAGAAACTCTTGTACATATTTGTAGCTAGTATAGCTACCCTTTTGCCGCTTATATATATATATATATATATGAAGTTATGATAGGTAACGACAATATGAAACAGTTTCCTTGTCTTTAGCCTGTGCATCTAGGGTGAACTCTATCTGGATTTGATTGAGTTCAGTCTAGATGTGGCGGTAACTACTCCGGATGTACGGTATAGCCGAGCCGGGGTGTTACAAGTTGGTATCAGAGCCCTGTTTCGAGTCAGAACCCTAAGTCAATCCTCTTTTCGCGTCAGCTCTAGTTTCGAGTTAACCAAGTTTCGAAGTCAGATTAGGTTCGTTAAGACCGACCTAAGTCATTGTTACAGCTTGATGAGTATAAGCCGCGGAGCAGAGCGGGGACGGAAGCTAGGTAGCGTAAGAAGGGAGTATTTCACTTCTACTCTACAGAATCTCACGATTCTGGTTGTTGAATAATATGATCAATACTTGTGATTTCCTGCATGTGATTGCTTAGGATTGTTGTGAGTAAGCTTGCTAGCGTAATGCATTAATTATCATTATGCTATGATTGGAACCCTTGCTTAGATGGTATAATAAAGTGAATGTTAGGAACTGTCGTATAGGACTTAAGTAGGTGCTATACTGACTGCCTAACTAGCTAATTCCGTAAGAACTTTTATACCTCTGGTATTAACATGGAACTATCGTCCAGTGAAAATGCGCCGAGACGAAATGTGCCTGCTAGTAATGACGATAACATCTCTACAATAGATCGTATGGCCCAAGCGATGGAACGAATAACTGAGTTTATGCTAGCTCAACAAGGTCAGAACCAGAACCAAGGGCAGCCACGGGTAGATTTTGCTAAGGCAATAGCAAACCGACAACCACCGTATTACGTTGGAGAAAAAGACTCGGTGATTTTGGAGGAGTGGATCCGAACGTTCGACAAATTGCTTAACATAGTGAATTGTCATGCGAATCAACGAGTACCTTTCGCGGTCTATTACCTGACGAAAGCCGCAGACAACTAGTTGGCAACAGTTGGACCTGATCTCCTGTAAGACCCATCGTTTGGTTGGGAGGAATTCAAAGTGGAACTGAGAGAACAATTCTACACCGAGTGTATTAAAGGGATTAAATGCGAGGAGTTTCTACGACTAAAGCAAAAGGGAGCAACTACCCAAGAATACCATGATAATTACGTGGAGCTGATGCGTTTCGCTCAAGAGATTGTGCCTGATGAATTACGTGGAGCTGATGCGTTTCGCTCAAGAGATTGTGCCTGATGAGTCGAGTAAGGCACGAAGATTTGTTCGAGGATTAGATTGGGATGTGAGAAGGGCGATTGCACCATTCATGTGCTCTACTCTGAAAGAGGCATACGATAGAGTCTCGGATCATTATCAGGTGTACTTGGACCAATAGGAAGTTTACGGCGGAAGTAAAAGAAAGGCTGATGATAAATCACGGAAGTTCCCGTTGGGAAACAAGAAAGCTAACCAAAGTAGCTTTAACCCAATACGAGGAAAAGGAAGGGAAAGAATCAATCAGGGGAACCGTCCTGCTTGCTGAAGATGTGGAAGGAATCATCCCAGAGAAAATTGTCAAGGAATGAAGCTTAGGTGCTTCAAGTGTGGTCTCTTTGGACACAAGTCCTTTGAGTGCCAAAGTCGGATAGACAGTCCTCAAAAACCCGTATAGAATGTAAGCCAAGATTTAATTGGAATACCGGCTAGAAGCCCGCAGGGGCAGAAGATAGGAGGACCAACTCTGACAAGGATTGTTTGTATGGGTGAGTGGATGGTGAAGGTATGGAGGGTGTTAAAACGAAGAGTTAGACTCCCCGAGTATCGTATCTCTCGCGGATGACAAATTTGAGAATATATGGCTTTGCTACCTTGGTTGGTTTGAATAACATTGAGATGGATCATGTGGATTTTGGTAAAAAGGATTTGTTAAGAGGGCAAAGGATAATGAAATAAGGAAATAAACAAAGGGAAATAGGGGCGGATGGGGCTAAGATATCATGGAGATTGGTTCAAGTATAAGGTAGAGTGTTGATTTCTTTTGAGTTACGGTTGAAGGAGCTTGGAACATTGTCCTGAGTGACGTCACACTCAAGCTCCCAATCCTCAGTCAGTTGGGGAATTTTATCAAACACTTTGTCTACAAAGTTCCCTCCGGATCTCATCTTCTCAGATTGAGAGCGGGAGATGTGGGTAGTAGGCTACATCTCTTTGCGATATCTCGCCAAAGAGATGATCCTATACTCTTGGAGAGATCGGGGCCCTCGATTTAACAAGATCATACAAAACATACACACAAATTCAACATTCCCCAAAGAAATCAAACTCATTAATCAAATTAGATCATGAACACCAATCATCCATTCAATCAAGCCCCTATCCTAGGGATTAGCCTCTCATAGGCTTTAACAACATCAAAACATCAAAATAGAAAAGCATATCTACAAGATCAATATAAAAAGCAAACAACTTTAAGGCAGAAGGTAAGGCAAGAGGAAGCCAAAGAGAAAACAAATCTTTAATCAAAGAAGTTACCCAAAAGATCTTCAAGGCTATGGAGATCTAAGTTCTCTTCTCCAAGGAGCTCCTTCTTCTCCCATAATCCTATCTAAACCTAACCTATAATTGTAGAATTGAAAATGTGACAAAAGACTCTCTAAACCTAGCTGAAATGTCCCTTAAATACTAAAACATCTCGCAGGTTTTCTGGTGCCGCCCCACGTCTGCCACACGCGTGTGGACTGGCGTGGACAGCTACTGGAATAATTCCACGCCAGCTCACACGCATGTGAGGCTCGTGGGCGTGGTTTCTTCATTTCCGTTTCCTTTTGTTGTTTCTGGTTTGGTCTTCGTGTGTTCCCATGTGGATTGATTCTTCCTTGCAACGATTTATGCTCTCTTTTGGTTGATTTCAGCCTTCATTCCTGTGGGAATTCTTCAAAACACTCCACACAGAACTGATTTGCAATTTGTTAGTAAAATAGCATGTAAACACGTAATTGCACTCTTTAAGACTTATTTTTAACAAGAAATCAACTTAATAAGTTGTAGATAAATAGGTACTTTTGGCGTCTATCAAACTCCCAGACAGTGAATTTGGGAAGACTAGCGAACGCCACGTTTGGTTCCAACCACAAAGGAAAGCAAGTGATGGGAGAAAGCAGCGCAGAGAAGCAAGGCAGGATTTACGTCGTCAATAGCGCTCAGGCTCAGGCTAGCGACGCCGTGACTGGTACATTCCCATAAACTCAGTGCTTGGATTAGTACTATTTGATACGGGGGCTACCAACTCATTTATATCATCTGCATTTGCTGATAAACTGAAGTTAAGGCCTACTGCTAGACTAGATCTAAAGGTCACAACGGCCTCGGGAGTAGTAGTAGCCTGTAGAGATAGTTATGACAACGTTGCTATAGAAATAGCGGGATTTAACTGTCCCGGAAATCTCGTTCGTTTAGAACTTGAGGGCATCGATGTAGTACTCAGGATGGATTGGTTGGATAAGTATAAAGCTCGAATCATGTGTAATGAGCGAAAGGTTGTCCTACGGGGACTAAAGGGAAGGAGAATATCCTACCGAGGAATTGGCAAGCAACCCGAATCAAGGTTGTTGACGACGCATAAATTGAATAAGTTTGTGCACTAGGGATGCGAAGTGTATCTCTGTTTGGTGCAAGATGCCGAAGTAGAAGAACTTGAGATTGATCGAATCCCAGTTGTACGCAAATTTCCTGATGTATTCTCCGACGATCTCACGGAAATGCTGCCGGAAAGGGAAGTGGAATTCACCATCGACCTCGTACCAGGCACCTCACCTATCTCGAAAGCGCCTTATCGAATGGCACCTAAAGAGATGGAGGAGCTGAAAGCACAATTGGCGGAATTATTGGAGAAGGGATTTATTAGACCAAGCGTATCGCCTTGGGGCACACCGGTACTGTTCGTTAAGAAGAAGGATGGGAGTCTTAGACTGTGCATCGATTATAGGGAACTCAATCGAGTCACAGTAAAGAACAAGTACCCGTTGCCCAGGATTGATGATCTATTTGATCAATTGAAAGGAGCGGGCGTATTCTCGAAAATTGACTTACGGTCAGGGTATCACCAAGTGCGAGTCGCGAAGGAGGATGTGCCTAAAACGACATTTCGGACGAGATACGGGCACTATGAATTCACGGTCATGCCATTTGGAGTGACTAACGCCCCAGGAACCTTTATAGACTTGATGAACCGAATTTTCCTTCCGTACCTGGATAAATTCGGCGTCGCCTTCATAGATGACATCTTGGTCTACTCTAAGACACCGAAGGAGCATGAGGAACATCTCAGGACAGTGTTACGGACACTAAGGGAAAAGAAACTTTTCGCAAAGCTTTCAAAATGCAAATTTTTGAAAAGGGAAGTCGCATTTCTTGGACACGTAATTACCAAGGAAGGAATAGCGGTTGACCCAGCCAAGATACAAGCTGTAACACCCCGAAATTTTGTAAGTATTTTTTTTTTAAAAAATATTATTATTATTTTTGAAATATTTATCTTTTATGTTGACAAAAAGAATTTTTGAAAAATATTAAGTATGACAAAATATATTTTCAAACATATATGGATATATATATTTATTTCAAAAAGAATCCACAAGTATTAATTTGGCTTCATGGATAAAATCTTAAGATTTATGTGAGACTTCTTTGGTTCAAATCTAGGTAATATCTTATTTATTTTGAAAGCATATCATTGCTACCAGAAAATGTTGAAATATATATATAGTATGCTCATATTATGTATTGATGGCCGTGTATATATACATATAAATGTTATTGTGCTATTGTGTTGTGTATATGTATATAATGTTTACAATGATAGAATATGATATTTTATTTCTTGAGCAATGTAATTAGGAATTTAGTAGTGTATATGTATATAATGTTTACAAATGATAGAATATGTTGTAACTAGCATGTGTGTATATTTTATTTCTTGAGCAATGTAATTAGGAATTTAGTAGTGTATATGTATATAATGTTTACAATGATAGAATATGTTGTAACTAGCATGTGTGTATATTTTATTTCTTGAGCAATGTTATTAGGAATTTAGTTAAAGTAATCCTTTTAATCAGGGGGAAATTAAAACGGGAAGGCCAAAAATTTGGAAAATTGGCTGTTATTAGCAAATATATTTTAATAATAATATTTAATAATTATAGTAAGTAATTAAGAGGGACGAACCTTACCTGCACCATTCTTCATCTTCCATAAGTTTTATTCTTCACGTGAACGTGAGCGCCAGAGAGAGAAGAGAAAGGGTGAAAGAAAGAAAAAGAGAGAGGAGCAGTCCGATGGATGACGATGGACGACGCAGCAAGCCGGCGTTCTTCTGGTGAGCGTCAGAAGTAACCAGCAGCCCCGGCCTCCTCTGTTCTTTCATTTCATCGATGGTGGCCTGGAAATGTGTTGCCGATGATGGACGACAGCTAAGGCAGCGGCGGCGGAGGTCCGGGACCGGCGAAGCAGCGCCCTTCTCCGTCTCTTTCCGGCGGTAATGGCAGTGGCGGCGACATGGCTTGGTGAAGTCGACGCCGAAGTAATCTCCATTGTTGCTGTTGTTAACGTTGGTGACGGTGACGATGAAATCTTCGGTTGATGATGACGATTGTTGACGGTGGTGGCATGGTGGTCGGCGTTGGCGCAGATGGTGGTGGCTGCCGGCGGCATGAGTTGTTGGTGATGATCGGCCGTCGTTGATGGTGAAGGTGGTGGCTGTCGATGGCGAATGGAATGGACGGCGATGGTGATGAGTGGTGAGCTTTATTTTGGTTCGGCAGTACTAGGTATAATTTAATTAATTAATTAATTAATAATAATAGTGATAAGATGATAAGTTGATGTAAATGGCAAAATGTGTTGCTGGATGTTGTTGAATCGATGATGATAAGGAATTGATTATGATAATGATCGACAGTCATGATTCGACAATAATATGGTTAATAATAATAATAAAAAATAATGTTATTAATAGTGTAGATAATGATTTGATTAATTTACAATTTGTTTTATCAAAGGTGCTTGTAGCTCAATTGTTTGAGTGTGTGCTATTGCTTAGAAGATTACAAGTTCAAATTCAGTTTTGAGCATATATTTGTAGATGATGGACTATTGGCTCATAGGTAAGACATATGTCTACTCAAAATTTATTTACCCCGAAATAAAATTATTTAATATGTGTTTACGTGTATTGTATGTTTTATATTTATTATCACTATTCAATAAATTGATAGTTGATGAAATTATGAGTACATGACTTATGAAAATTTTAGGATTTATGTAATTTAATAAGTAGTAAAATTTATGTCCATCATATAATTATTCAATATGTTCTTATGTGGTATTATGTTAAAATCTATTGAAAATATATTTATTGTTATTACTGAATGATTTGTGATATTTAAATTGATTATTATGAAATTTACATAATTTGTGAAATTATGTGGAATATTATGAAATATGTGAAATATTTGAACATATGCATATTATAGATATTTGTAGTATTTGATGAATTTATAATAATTTTTGAAGTTAAGATATTTGGTGAAATTATTATAATTATTGAAGTTACGGTATTTGATAAATTTATTATAATTGTTGAAATTGTGATATTTAGTAAATTTCTAATATTTATTGAAATTATGTACCCTTGTGAAAGTTATAAATTTTGAATTTATGGTGAAATTGTAGATGCTTGAATTATTGTGAAATTATGAATTATTGTGAAATTGAAAATGTATGGTGAAACTAGAAATTTCTTGTGAAAACATGATCTATGAATTTATGGGACAATTAAGAAATTATTGTGTTTTGATTCTATATGTGGATTATTTTAGAAATTGTGATATGGGAGTACATAATATTTGTACTTATGATTTTTGGTGAATTTATGATGATTAATGAAATATTATATTTATTGAGATTATGATAATTGATATTTAGTGCTAATATGCAAAGTAATGAAACAAATGATTTTGAGTGCCTAAGGGCTATATTTTATTACATATAATGTTTTGAAAACATATGGAAGATATGTGACTTGGAAATTGTGGAGTATTCAGTTGTATGCTGAATACTAGGTCTATGCCCTGTTGAGGAGTGGTTAGGATAATCCTACCACTAGGGTTCATACCCTGTTTTGAGGAGTATTCGGTAGGAACAATCCCTGGATACTAGGGCATTCATTGTCCTGTTGAGTTGAGGAGTGGTTAGGTTATGCCTACCACTAGGGTCTTTGTACCCTGTTTTGAGGAGTATTCGGTAGGAAAAATCCCCGAATACTAGGGCTAGTAACTTCCCGGTGAGGCTTGGAATCCTCACTCGGGGGTGTGCACACTTAAGGTTAGAGTCCTGTTTCCATTAGAAATGGGAAATATGTGGAGTGTTCGAATGTGTGGAAAGCATCGTTCACTAGGGCCTAAGAATAAAGGACAATGTCCCATTTATTTGTGATTGATATGCTTCCATATGTATTTTATAGTGTGCAAGTATGGCACAAAGTTAAGTTTTTAAGAAATTTGAGAATATGACTTTTGAGAAGTATATTATGGTAAATAAAGGATTAAATCCTATTATTTATGAAAGTGGAAATTATGTGGATATTATGGAATATTATGTGGAGTTAAATAATTATTTATGTGAGTGAATTGGTATTTGAATCCTATTATTTATGAAAATGATAAGTTGTGAAAGTACAGTATTTTATGAGGAATTAAATGATTATTTGATTATTATTTATTATGAAATGTTATATGAAATTAGAATCCACGATAAATTGATTGATTTGAGAATGAGTACATTCTAATGGACTAAAAATGATTATGTGGTTGAGTATAAAATATTTTATGGGGTTAATATGAAATTATGTGCTCCAAAGTGTTATGTGCTATGTGAAAAAATGATTTACGGGGTGGAGTAAGTCTTACCAGCCGTCGTGCTGACTTTGTTTTCCCCCTTAGTTATTATTGCAGGTGATGATTGCATGACAATTTGGAGCATTGGAATGAGAGTGATTCACGTTAGATTTTTTTTATAAAGGTTGTAATTAATCCATTAGAATTCACCTTGTACAAATAGTAGTTTTGGTGATTTTAGTTAAGTAGTTTTAGCCTGTGCGTTTGAGTATGAGATACTTAAACGTGGCATAACACGCCCTTTTTCCTTTTGTTGTTGAAGCTTCCACTATTGTAAAAGTTAATTAAAAGAAAAGAAATTTACCCGTATTTTCTTAAGTGGAAAAAGTGGGGTGTTACACAAGTTGTAATTGAATGGGAAGTACCCAAAACAGTTACGGAAATCCACAGTTTCTTAGGTTTGGCGGGTTATTACCGAAGATTTGTTCAGGAATTCTCGAAGATAGCAAGACCGTTGACAAACCTGCTCAAAAAGACGACCAAGTATAGTTGGAGCGAGGAATGCGAGCTGGCATTCTAGGAACTTAAGAGGAGGTTGGCAACTGCTCCAGTGTTGACTCTACCTGTTGGAACGGAAGGTTATGAGTTGTACACTGATGCGTCTCACAAAGGACTAGGATGCGTCTTGATGCAAGATGGAAGGGTAATAGCTTATGGTTCTCGTCAATTAAAGCCTCATGAAGCTAACTACCCGACGCATGACTTAGAACTAGCAGCTGTGGTATTCGCTCTCAAAATTTGGCGACACTATCTCTATGGAGTCTCATGCAAAATTTATACGGACCACAAGAAGGGTGTAAGATGGATAATACCTAAAGGGTGTAAGAAGATAATAGAGCAATTAATGAAGGAAGGTCATTACACACCATATTCAGTTCATCCTGGTGGGGATAAATTGTATAAGGATTTGAAACAAAACTTTTGGTGGTCGGGCATGAAGAAGGATGTAGCTGAATTGTGGCTAGATGTTTGAACTGTCAAAAGGTCAAAGCAGAAAGAAATAAACCAAAGGGATTACTGCAGCCATTAGAGATTCCGCAGTGGAAATGAGACTCAATCTCTATGGATTTTGTGGGAGGATTGCCTAGAACTGTCGATCAAGTGTGGGTCATTGTCGATCGACTGACCAAAACAGCAAGGTTCATTCCAATGAACAAGACATGGTCGATGGAAAAGTTGGCGAGAGCCTATATAAAACACGTGGTTAAATATCACGGAATAGCGCAGGATATCGTTTTGGACAGAGATTCACGATTTCTATCACGTTTTTGGGAAGCGTTGCAAATGGCTATGGGCACTCAGCTCAAATTAAGTACAGCTTTTCACCCTGCCACTAATGGCCAAACGGAACGAACAATACAAACGTTGGAAGATATGCTCAGAGGTTGCGTGCTTGACTTTCAAGGTTCATGGGACGAGCAGTTGGATCTAATAGAATTTTTCTATAACAACAGCTACCATGCGAGTATAGGAATGGCTCCTTATGAGGCATTGTATGGGAGGAAATGTCGAAGTCCTCTGTGTTGGAGTGACAAGAGCGATGTTGTTATACTTGGACCCCAGTACCTACAAGAAACTACTGAGGCAATCAAGGTAATCCGAGAAAGGATGAAAGTCGCGCAGGATCGACAAAAGTCGTATGCCGATTTGAAGCGACAATTCACCGAATATCAAGTTGGGGAGAAAGTATTACTGAAAGTCTCACCCACTAAAGTAGTCAGAAGATTTGGGAAGAAAGGAAAGTTGAGTCCTCGTTATATAGGACCTTCTGAAATTTTGGAAAGGATAGGAAATTTAGCCTATCGACTGGCCCTACCGATTGAGCTTGATAAGGTACATAACGTATTTCATGTTTCTCAACTTAAGCGGTATGTACCTGATGCATCCCATGTTTTGGAACCTGAGGAATTGGAGATGGATGATTCGTTATATCTATGCAGTTCAGTTCTTTTGGTTAGCCTGTGCATCTAGGCTGTGTTTTCTTACCTAGATGTGGCATGATGCCCCTTAAGTTTAAATTCGCTTCCGCTATGTTATGTTTTATAGTTGAGATAGGCAGCTTTTGTGTTAAGTTTTATCTATCTCAGCTTGTGAAAAGTTGGGGTGTCACAGTTGGTATCAGAGCCTGTGTTGAGGTCTAAGTAGAGATCCTAGGGTTGAACTCTGAGACTCTAGGACTTGATCAGTAGGAATTAAGATGTTTGAGAATCCTAGGATGTGTGAATTCTAGGATGCGCGGTGAGGACTCGTTTTAGCTATTTATCTTTCTGTTATGATGTTGGTTGCTTGTTGTTTGGTTGTTGTGAGCTTGTTCTCACTTTCTTTCTTGCGTGTTTGGGAAAGGTCGACCGCAGTGCTACCCGCTTTTCGATAGTTACCTTTTGTTAGTGATCATGGTGCCACCTCGTCGACGTGAGGACTTCCAGGATGTGCCATATGCTGAGCAGCTGATGCAGAACCTTCAGCAGTTGACGCAGATCACACAGCTCCTAGGGAACGCGATGGTTCAGAATAACCAGCGCGGGCAGCCAGACCTCGTTAGGAGGGTGGTGGGGCAACACCCACCCTTCTTTGCTGGGTAGGAGGATCCTGTGGTCCTCGAGGAGTGGATAAGGGCTTTTGATAAGATCCTGGAGGTGGTGGAGTGTCCACCGGGCCGACAAGTAGAGATGGCTAGTTTCTACCTGCAAGAGGAGGCCGACCTCTGGTGGGTCCATGGAGGGCCGGCGATGAGGTAGGAGCCGGACTTTGGGTGGGAATCCTTTAAGGATAAGTTGCGTGCTCGTTTCTACCCGGCGCATGTGAAGGCAGCTATGCAAGAGGAGTTTCTGCACCTCAAGCAGGGATCACGGACTGTGCAGGAGTACCACAAGCGCTTTCTGGAGTTAGCTCGCTTTGCCCCGACTTTAGTTCCTACTGAAGAAAGCATGATCGAGAGGTTTGTAGTTGGGCTGAATTTGGATACTCGTATGGCGCTAGTTGTGTTCAAGTTCCAGACTTTGAGTGAGGCCTACAGTAGTGCAGCGGATCATTACCGCGTGTTGACCATTCGGCGAGGAGTGCAGGACCGCTCTAAGCGGCCGGGAGAGGGTGGAGCATCTGACTCCAAGAGACATAGGCCTGGGAGCTCCGGTCTGGGAGGAGGCTTCCAGAGGAGTGGTGCCAACCATGGAGGTGTATCTCGCCCTGGCTTGGGGCAAGGACCTAGGAGTGATGGAGCTCGTGTACGGCACTTCCACTGTAGGAGATGCGGGAGGGATCATCCCGGGAGAGATTGCGAGGGACAGCTAGTGGAGTGTTTCAATTGCGGGTTGAGGGGACATAGAGCGTATGAGTGCACGACAAGGAAGGGAGGATAGTCCCAGTCTAGACCGAGCCCGACTCAGGGAGCCCCGGCAGTGACCCAACACTTCAAGGAGGCCGAGGGCAGCGGAGGAAGCAAGCCGAGTGGAGGCCGAGGGCAGCAGGTTGGGCCGCAGCAAAGGAAGATTTTCGTGATGGGCCGCACTCAGGCGGAGGCTAATGGGCTTAACGAAGGTAACCCTTGAGCTTAATCTCTAATTACATGGCATATAGGTGCTTTTAGGGTCTTTCCTTAAGTGCATGTAGTTAGTTGATCTTTTAAGCGACCCATAGGTGACCTTTCATTAGTTGGGGAGTTTTAAGTAGCGTTTTGATAAGAAGTTCGAAGATCCGATCTCGAGTTAAGCGGTTGAGAAGTTCGTGAAGCTAAAAATCAAAAAAGGGGAGAGAAGGAAGAAGTAAAGGGGTTAAGTCAAAGGTTGTTCGCACCAGGGTTCAAACCTGCGCCCAAGGGCAAGTGGGAAGGAAACCGCACCATCCAGCCATGCTGACTCGTTGGTACTATGTTGCAAAGATCGTATCTTTACCTCTGTTTTGCGTAAGTGAGTGGGGTGCGGACGAGAAGAGCGGAGCTGAGCACTCCGTTGAAGCAGTCCGCGTGCGCGTGCGGAAGAGGGCGACAGATCGGTGTGTTCCGCGAAGGAGTTCCGCCAGAAGGATGTCGCGGGGCCTAGTCTTCTGCCGTAGTGTTCCGCACGGTCAGGGGCACATGCGTCTTTTCCCTTTCTACACCCAGATTAAAGCCCTACCATCTATTTTGTTCCGTCTCTCTCCCCCGTAGCAGCAAGCTAAGCAAAGGAACGCCATGTCCCGTGAATTTTCTCCGTCGACAGCAGCCAAGCCGTGAGCATTTACCGCCCAAAATTCGCAACATCATCATCTCTCTCTGCTTCTTGTCCTTCTACGGCAGTCAGCAGTCCAACGCACACAACAAACAACAATAATGTCTCGAAGGAATCGAGCCGGTGAAGGTGAAGGCCCGAGCAACATTCAATACTCCATTATTGACGGTAAAGCTCTTGACCCATTACATTTTTCGCCCGAGCTTGTGAACATGTTGAACTATCAAGGCTTGTTGGAACAATTTCTGCGAATTGAGAATGTAGTTTACCCCAATTTGGTTCATCAATTTTACCAAAATATGAAAGTCAAGAAAGTTAATCAAGTGCCCGTTATCACTTCGATAGTGAAGGGTGTAAAAATTACCTTTGACCCGCCTAAGCTGGCTAAGTTACTCAGTTTGCCGTTGGGGGGCGTGAGTCAGTACGAGCGTCATGTTTGGATTGAGACGCAAGAGGTGGGCTTTCGGGATTATTTGAGATACATGCTAGGGCAAGACGAGGGCATTGCATTAGACACCCGGCCCGTTAAGCATGACTTAACTGGTGAACAGAGGATTTTGACCCTGTTGATAGGAGAGAGTTTGTTGCCCAACCGAAACAATAGCAAGGAGGTGACAGGGATAGAGTGTGCTTTCGCGTATTTCTTAAAGCATAGGGTTAAATTTGACTTACCCAGTTTGATGATCTCACATATGGAGTTTTGCAAGACGGTCAAGCGTCGCAATCGGCCCTATGGGATGGTTCTGAGCTGGATCTTTCAGAAAAAGAGGGTAAATGTGACCGGGGAATTAGCTAGGCAGCCGGTTCATAGCACTTTCAATGCGCCAAGTCTGCAATTTTCAGGGTTGTTTCAGGTGGATGGGAATGAGTACATCACGACCCATGAGTTGAGCAAGATACCAGCAGCCGATAGCAGGGAGCTTATTGAGCGTTTCCACATTCCCCACAAGAGGTTGCGAGGGTTGGTCGCGCCCCAGCAGGCCGAGCAGGCAGGTGATGATGAGGAGGATGAGGAGTCCGAGGAAGAATCTGAAGAAGAAGAGCCTGAGGATGAGATTGATCGGGAGCACCGGAGGAAAGAGCAGCACGACCCCTAGGTTTCTGCGCAGCCAGTGGACCCCGTACTTCTACAGCTGCAGGATATGCACCGGATGGTGGAGGCCAGGTTCACATCGCTAGACTTGAGGGTGGATCGCGGCTTTCAGCGCTTGGGTTTCATCGAGGC
>NXFB01000329.1:85188-101214 GCA_002525835.2 Ipomoea batatas | reverse complement strand
AGATTGTTCACAAGATTTGGAGTACCACGAATTGTGATCAGCGATAGGGGGACACACTTCCGGAACGTACCCATGCGGAGATTACTTCAAAGGCAAGGTATACAGCACCGAGGAGGAGTGCCCTATCATCCTCAGACTACAAGGCAGGTCGAGAATGCAAACAGAAATATTAAAGCCACATTGAAAAAGACAGTATCTCGGCATAGAAAAGATTGGGTTGATAAGCTTAACGATGCATTATGGGCCTTCAGAACTGCTTATAAGACACCGATAGGTACCACTCCATACAGATTGGTATACGGCAAGGCATGCCACCTTCCAGTTGAAATCGAACATAAGGCGTATTGGGCTATTAAGAAACTAAATGAAGATCTATTCACAGCAGGGCATGAGCGAATGTTTCAACTGAATGAACTAGAAGAATGGCGTTTGTTGGCTTATGAAACATCCAGATCTTACAAAGAACGATCCAAGTTTTACCACGACATGCACATTAGGAGAAACAAAGAATTCATTGAGGGAGATAAAGTGCTATTATTCAATTCTAGACTGCGATGTTTCCTGTGAAACTTAAATCAAGATGGACTGGGCCTTATTGTGACACCCCAACCTTACACAGGCTGAGATAGATAAAACTTAACACAACAGCTGCCTATCTCAACCAACAACATAACATAGCGGAAGCGAATTTAAAACCTAAGGGGCGTCATGCCACATCTAGGTAAGATAACACGGCCTAGATGCACAGGCTAACCATAAAAACGAAACTGTATAAACGATAATCCTTAAGTCCGGTTTCAAAACATCCAACGACTAGTCAAGAGTATATGAAATCTCAAATAGCACACAGGCCCAAAACACAAAGTCTAAACAACATATTCTAAGTCTAAGCATCCTCACAAGGTAGGCTCTAACGCGCTCGCGCTCAGACTTACTCCAAACCTGGAAAACACACAAAGAACCATTAGCAAAAGACTGCTAAGTAACCACCATTCACACCCGCAAGGAAGTATAGATATACATAAGCTTGTAAATAGGTTTACACACCCATATAGAATATAGACACCAACAAACTGTTCAATAGTTCAAAACAGATACTCAACAACAATAAGCTGAACGAATCATAAACCAAGACTCAGTCAAACAAAGCCAATATCCAATAACGAGAGCACAATACGGCGAATCCATAACAAGATACCCACTGAACAACAACCATAAAGGATCCAACCAACCATAACCAAGAATAACAAGATATCAACCGAATAAACAAAGGAACTCACGAATATATCAACCAAGAAAGGAATCCCAACTCCAACCTCCAAACCCTCATACCAACCATCATACCAAGTCAAACCCACAGTCAAAAGTCAGAAGTCAGAAGTCAGAAGTCAGCACCCGGAAAACCGGTACGCAGGGGTGATGAGCCCAATCACAGGGACCGAAGTCCAATCACAGGGACCGTAGTCCAATCACAGGGACCGACAGTCCAATCACAGGGACCGTAGTCCAATCACAGGGACCGGAGTCCAAAGTTAGAATTCAGAACCCAGATAACTGGTACACAGGGACTGAAGTCCAAAGTCAGTAATAGCACAGTCAGTCCACCCATCAACCACCACAAGATACTCAAAGATCCACCACTCCATACTCATACTCAGCTCAGCCCAAGAACCATCACTCAGAGTGCTCATCTCAGATATGAACACCAACCAACTCCCAAATAATAGACTCAAATAATGGACTAAGAGGTACGAACGAATACTCAGAATCACGGTAAAATATCCAATAAAACACTCCAACAAAGAAGGAAACAAATAACGGATTACTCACCTCCACCAACCACTACCCTTACTCTCACAGAAGACCCCAGCGGTTACATTATCCCACTAGAGCGCCCCGCAAGAGCAATTCTCACACACCGAATCAGACTCAGCTCAGAGTACAAAGAAAGGTTCCAGAATGCAAAGATCAGATCACAATACACCAACATTTTATCCAACAGAGGCCAAATAACATGGAAATCCAAACCAACAAATAAACATATCAACACTAGGCAAGGGATCAAGACACAAGTCCAAGAATCCAATAGACACAATCAATAATAGGCTAATAATCAAGGAATTTCAGGATTTCCAAATCACCAATTAATATCATATACAGTGAGTGTAAAAATAGATTTTGATGGACATAGTGGTTACCTTTGAAGCGTATTAAATCCAAAAGCGACACCAATTCAAAGCTCAACTCACAAGCTAGGTCCATAGTCATGAACCTGAAGAATTAATATAATCTACTACCATTACTAACTACTATTAAAACAAGGATGTTAATATTCCTACTCCTATTTAGGGCCTCAACTACTATCCTAAAGTATATATATATATATAAGCATACTAATATGGTCATAAGAAACTATATAAGCATACGCACAAACTACTACACTCAAATCTTAAATAGGGAGTTTACCTCAAAACTACTCAGCCAGGATTCGAACCCCCGCCCGCTAACTCACTACCCGAACACCACACCGCTACACCACTTTGTTTCTTGTGTTATGTTGCGCAACCACTGGCCTATTACTCTTGTTGTGAGTCTTCGGTCTTCATCAGCGGAGAAGAGACTTCCGCCACCTTCCATCGCATTGCCGGAAACAGAGAGGAGCAGCCACCGCCGACAACCAACGTCCAACCTCGCAGCTGTATCGCTCCGTAGGAGAAACCACCTCCACCACGTCTCCTCTTGTTACGTCGCGAAACCACCAGGCTACTACCTTCGTACGTTCCACCGACTTGCCTAAACGGCAGAGAGCACTCCGCCACCGAGCCCCGCTACCACCTAACGGAGGAGGGGCTACCGCCAACGCCAACCGCTAGCTGCTGCTACATGGCCGAACGGAGAGGGCGTACCGCTGAGCCGTGCCGTTGCCTCTGGAGAAGGAGACGTCGCCGAGAGCAGGGGAAAGGAGAGCCCACCGTCACCAACTGTTGCTACGTCGGAGGAGGAAGGAGAGGCCGTGAGTGGGAGCTGCTGGACTCCACCGTCGTCGATCGCGTACGACAGCCACCATCGCAGCTCGGCTTCCATTGACGCTAACAGGAGGGAGATCTCACCGGGGATTCGCCGTTGCCCGTTGCAAAGGGAGTCCATTGCCGGAGTTGCGACTGAGGAAAAGAAACAGGGGTGGAAGCTCCTTGCCGGGATCCTCCATTGCTGCCGGTCGGAGTCTTGATGGCCAACTAGACGAGGGAGAGAGAAATGAGAGCCAAAGAAGGGAGACGTGTGATAGGGAGAGGTTTTGGCTGCCAAGTTTGATGCTCCAATGTTCACAGCAAGGAAGGGAAACGAGAGAGATCGAGAAGGCTGCTGATCATCTAACTTGCCCTATTTGGAAGCTACTAATTAGGGTAAGTTTCCAAAATGGGTTTGGGCTACACAAGACATGGCATTCGGATCACTTGAGTTGGGTTTGAGGTTCAAGACTAAGTATGGTCCCAAAAATTCATTTTCATAATTTATGGGCTTATAATATTTAGATTCAAAAATAGTAATTTATAAGAATGACTCAACTATAGTCCATAGAAAACAAATATATATATATAATCATGGGCTTATTATGACTCTTAGGAAATATAATTCATGTGGGCTCAATAGTTAATATGATATGGAATACATATATATATCAAATAGAAATTATGGACTTCTAGTATAATAATAAATCATATAAAAATATATGATCTCAAGCCCATGGGAAAATAATTATACTTATAATGATCTAAATAATTACTTAATAACAAAATAACCCCTCATTTAAATTTTTATATTTAAAATAATAATAGGAAAAATGCGGGGTGTTACACTTATATTGTTACAAAAGTACTTCCTTATGGAACCTTGGAGATCATGCACCCTGAAAAAGGTTCTTTCAAAGTGAATGGTCACCAAGTCAAGAAATATTATGGAACAGAAAATACACAGAGGACGGTCCAGTGTTGCAGGCTAATACCCTGGGAAGATGAGTAGCACAATCTTCATGACAGTTTCGTCGGGCTAAAGACGTTAAACGTAGCGCTGACCGGGAGGCAACCCGTTATTTACCATGCTTTATTACAATCTTTACTTTATTATGATTAAAATAACATCAAAGTTGAAATTCCCTATTTTTGTAGACTCCATATTTCCATGCAGATCTCGTTGCTGGAACATGAGAATCATCCATTCAAGCAATTTGAAGCAATATGACATGGGATGCATACTAGGTCATCTACCTCTTATCCCTTGTTCATCTATTCTTTGAACCTCATGTTTTAATTTTAAAGTGTGGAAAATGCATGTTTTGTTGTTACCTTATTTTATCATATTCTAAGTCAACATCGAGGACGATGTTTGGTCTAAAGAGTGGAAAGAGATGTGCTTAATGAAATATTTTAATTAAAGAGCTCTATCTCATTTGTTCGAAAAAAAATAATCATGCCACAACCATGTGTTGTTATTCATTCTATCTTCGAAGAATGCTAAATCTGTGCCAAAAAGTTTACTCTTTGAATAACCTTGGAAGTACCCCTACCTTGACCTCTAAAATTTTGAAAGAAATTTGCAGGCTTGTGTGGTACTCACCTCATATTGTGAAAAGACCTTAGTTAAGGATCTCTCGAAGTGGAAGTGTGCAATCCCTAATTTCAGAAAGATAAGATTAAGCGAAGCCCGGAATTGAATAATCATAGAATAGAACATGGGGCAAAAGGAGAGCTTTCTGTGAGTATTGAGTGAAATATCCCTGTTTCCCTAAGAAAAAGGCATGAGGGGTTGTCAATTGGAGAAATGAGTAGAAAAGGCAATAAGGCCAATCCCCGAGATAAGATACGAGGAAAGCCATCTCGCTAGGTGGTGAACAACCATAGTCTTCTAATACACAAATGTTATCTGGAGTCGGTTGTTCACTACAAAATGGCCCTAGGAGATGAGAAAATTGAGATGAGGGAAGCCGCTTCGCTAGGATTCGAGCACCCATTGCACTGCCTTCGAAAAAAAGCATGGAATTCCATGTGAAGTCGGGTTGCTTGACGATGTTACCCTAGGAAGTGAGAAAAATGAGTAACCGCCCAAGCCATTGGCGGAGAGAGGCCCATGGATCTATTTTCACTTACTTTTATGCTGGGTTTTGGCGATAAGGGAGGTCGATTGATTAGGTTTTGTACATCGTTCCCACTAGTGGGATCAACTTAAGGCCCTTGCACAATGAGAGGTGAATGGAATTTCGGACTGTATGCTTGGAATTGTGAAAACTAACTAACTGTCCAACTTGTGACCTTGAGGGGTTTCGCTTTGTTTGAGTATTCATAGCAGTGTATGGCACATTTGTATCATTCCTTGAAGATATTGTGAAGGATTTCACATATCCGGGTAGATTGTATTTTGAATGAATGAGCAACTTTGAGCGTACCTTTAGCTTAGATACTTTTGGCATCTAAATGAGAAGTTCTTTAAATTGACAATTTGCTCGTGGACGAGCAATCTAAAGTTTGGAAACTTTGATAGACGCCAAAAGTACCTATTTTTCTATAACTTGTTAAGTTGTTTTCTTGATTAAAATAAGCCTTAAAGAGTGCAATTACGTGTTTTCATGCTATTTTACTAACAAATTGCAAATGAGTCTTGTGTGGAGTGTTTTAAAGAATGCCACAGGAATGAAGGCCGAAATCAACCAAAAGGGGGCATAAAACCATTGAAAGGAAGAATCAATCCACATGGGAGCATACAAAGACCAAACCGGAAACAACAAAAGGAAACAAAATGAAGAATCCACGCCCACGAGCCTCACACGCGTGTGAGCTGGCGTGGAATCATTCCAGAGAGCTCCCACGCCAGTCCACACGCGTGTGGCAAACGTGGGGCGGCACCAGAAAACCTGCGCGATGTTTTAGTATTTAAGGAGCATTTCAGCTAGGTTTAGGGAGTCTTTTGTCACATTTTCTATTCTACATTTTAGGTTAGGTTTAGATAGGATTAGGAGAAGAGGAGAAGGTCCTTGGAGAAGAGAACTAGATCTCCATAACCATGAAGATCTTTTGGGTAACTTCTTTCATTTAAGATTTATTTTCTCTTTGGCTTCCTCTTACTTTTCCTTTTTCCTTGAAGTTGTTTGCTTTATATATTGCTCTTGTAGATATGTTCTTCTATTTTGATGCTTTAATGATATTGAAGCCTATGAGAGGCTAATCCCTAGGATAGGGGCTAGATTGAATGGATGATTGGTGTTCATGATCTAAATTGATAATGAGTTTGATTTCTTTGGGGAATGTTGAATCTGTGTGTATGTTTTTTGTATGATCTTGTTGGATCGAGGGCCCCGATCTCTACAAGAGTATAGGTGTGACACCCCAACTTTTTCACAAGCTGAGATAGATAAAACTCAACACAACAGCTGCCTATCTCAACCAACAACATAACGTAGCGGAAGCAAATTTAAAACCTAAGGGGCATCATGCCACATCTAGGTAAGAAAACACAGCCTAGATGCACAGGCTAACCATAAAAACTGAACTGTAACTGCATAAACGATAAAAATCCTCAAGTCATGTTTCAAAACATCCCATCAACTAGTCAAGAGTATATAAAAATATCAATGGCACACAGGCCCGAAACCAAAGTCTAAACAACATAAACTAAGTCTAAGCATCCTCATAACGATAGGCTCTAATGCGCTCGCGCTTAGACTTACTCCATACCTGGAAAACACACAAAGAACCGTTAGCAAAAGACTGCTAAGCAACCACCATTCACACCCGCAAGGAAGTATAGATATACATAAGCTTGTAAATAGGTATACGCACCCATATAGAATATAAACGCCAACAAACTGTTCAATAATTCAAAACGGATACTCAACAACGATAAACTGAACGAATCATAAACCAAGACTCATCCAAACAAAGCCAACATCCAATAGTGAAAGTACAATACCACAAATCCAAAAACAAGATACCAACTGAACAACAACCAAAGAGGAATCAACCAACCACAACGAGAACAACAAAATATCAACCGAATATACACAAGGAACTCATGAATACATAAACCGAGCAAGAACTCACAACTCCAACCTCCAAACCCTCATACCAACCATCATACCAAACCCAACCCCAGTCAGAAGTCAGGTACGCAGGGGTAAAAACCCAACTCCAACCTCCAAACCCTCATGCCAACCACCATACCAAGCCAACCCACAGTCAGAAGTCAGAATCCAGAAATCTGGTACACAGGGGTAATGAACCCAATCACAGGGACCGAAGTCCAATCACAGGGACCGTAGTCCAATCACAGGGACCGAAGTCCAATCACAGGGACCGAAGTCCAAAAGTCAGTAATAGCACAGTCAGTCCACCCATCAACCTCTAAAAGATACTCAATGATCCACCACTCCATACTCATACTCAACTTAGCCCAAGAACCATCACTCAGAGTGCTCATCTCAGATATGAACACCAACCAACTCCCAAATAACAAAATCAAGGATTCATCCAACCAAATAATAGACTCATATAACGGACTAAGAGGTATGAATAAATACTCCAGAATCAAGGTAACATATCCAATAGAATACTCCAACAAACTCCAGAACAAAGAAGGAAACAAACAACGGATCACTCATCTCCACCAACCACTACCGCCTTACTCTTACAGAAGACCCCAGCAGTTACATTATCCCGCTAGAGTGCCCCGCAAGAGCAATTCCCACACACCACTCAGCTTAGAATACAAAGAAATGTTCCAGAATATACCAATCAGATCACACTACACCGAGATTTCATCTAACGGAGGCCAAATAATATGGAAATCCAAACCAACAAATGATCATATACATCAATAGACAAAGGATCAAGACACAAGTCCATGAATCCATCAAACACAATCAATAATAGGCTAATAATCAAGGAATTTCAGGATTTCCAACACCAAATAATATCATATAGAATGAGAGTGTAAAAATAGATTTTGATGGACATAGTGGTTACCTTTGAAGCGTATTTAATCCAAAAGCGTATTAATCGAAAGCAACACCAACTCTAAGCTCGGTTCATAATCGTGAACCTGAAGAATTAATATAATCTAATACCATCACTAACTATTAATAACAATACTAATATTCCTACTCGACCCATTATAATTATTACCTATAATCCATGCTTAAAGGCTAATATGATATGCTCACTATTATGAACTAATAACAACTAATGCACTAATAAACCATAAAAGTCTAGCCTATTAATAACCTTACTAAAACTGATTATAAAGGCTAAAAGGGATATTACCTCAAACATCCTGCTAGCCCAAGGATTCAAACTCACGCCCTCCGGCTCAACACGCAAACACCACACCGCTACACCACTTGTCCCTTGATGTTACGTTACGCGACCACAGGCTTAATACCCTTATTGCGAGCCTTCGGTCACCATACTGGAACGAGAGAGGGGAAGCTGCCGACGGGGAAGATCGAGGAACTGCAGCCGCCGTCGCCACCATCCACTGCTGTTTCTTGCTTGCCGAGAAGAAAGACGGGAGTTACACTTGCTGTTGCCGCCGGAACGGGGACGTCGCACGGAAGAGGGAGTGCCGCCAATCGTGCTCCGCCACTGCTTAGCGGAAGGGGGAAGCGGAAGAGGAAGGCCCGTTGGCCAGTTCCGTTGCTCTGCTCTGCCATTTCCATCGACCATGCTAGGAGTCAGTCGAAGGGTTCTTCATGGGTGAGTCGTGCCTGCCGGACGCCTTTGGTTGCTAGCCGGGGAAGAGGAGACCACCATAGCCACTGCCCACGACTTTGCCGTCGACGATAGAGGCCAAAGTCGCTCTTTTTTTCCTATCGCAAGGGTTGCTAACAGAGAGAGACGTCCTGTGACACCCCAACCTTTCACAAGCTGAGATAGATAAAAACTCAACACAACAGCTGCCTATCTCAACCAACAACATAACATAGCGGAAGCGAATTTAAAACTTAAGGGGCATCATGCCACATCTAGGTAGAAAACACAGCCTAGATGCACATGCTAACCATAAGAAACGAACTAAACTGTCATGCATAAACGATAAAAATCCTGAAGTCATGTTTAACAATATCCAAGGTACTAGTCAAGAGTATATAAAATCTCCAATGGCACACAGGCCCAAAACCAAAGTCTAAACATCATAAAACTAAGTCTAAGCATCTTCATAAGATAGGCTCTAACGCGCTCGCGCTCAGACTTACTCCATACCTGGAAAACACGCAAAGAACCATTAGCAAAAGACTGCTAAGCAACCACCATTCACACCCGCAAGGAAATATAGATATACATAAGCTTGTAAATAGGTTTACACACCCATATAGAATATAAACACCAACAAACTGTTCAATAGTTCAAAACGGATACTCAACAACAATAAACTGAACGAATCACAAACCAAGACTCATCCAAACGAAGCCAATAATCCAATAACGAGAGTACAATACAACGAATCCATAACAAGATACCAACTGAACAACAACAATAAAGAATCCAACCAACCATAACCAAGAACAACAAGATATCAACCGAATAAACACAAGGAACTCACAAATATATCAACCACGAAAGGAATCCCAACTCCAACCTCCAAACCCTCATACCAACCATCATACCAAGTCAAACCCACAGTCAGAAGTCAGAAGTCAGAAGTCAGAACCCGGAAATCCGGTACGCAGGGGTGATGAGCCCAATCACAGGGACCGAAGTTCAATCACAGGGACCGTAGTCCAATCACGGGGACCGAAGTCCAATCACAGGGACCTAAGTCCAATCACAGGGGTAATCAACCCAATCACAGGGACCGAAGTCCAAAGTCAGAAGTCAGTAATAGCACAGTCAGTCCACCCATCAACCTCCACAAGATACTCAAATATCCACCACCCCATACTCATACTCAACTCAGCCCAAGAACCATCACTCAGAGTGCTCATCTCAGATATGGACACCATCCAACTCCCAAATAATAGACTCATATAATGGACTAAGAGGTATGAATAAATACTCAGAATCAAGGTAAAAATATCCAATAGAATACTCCCACAAACTTCAGAACAAAGAAGGAAACAAGCAACGGATCACTCACCTCCACCAACCACTACCCTTACTCTCACAGGAGACCCCAACGGTTACATTATCCCGCTAGAGCGCCCCGCAAGAGCAATTCTCACACACCGAATCAGACTCAGCTCAGAATACAAAGAAAGGTTCCAGAATACACAAATCAAATCATACTACACCAAGATTTCATCCAACAGAGGCCAAATAACATGGAAATCCAAACCAACAAACGATCATATACATGAATAGACAAAGGATCAAGACACAAGTCCATGAATCCCACCAACGCAATCAATAATAGGCTAATAATCAAGGAATTTCAGGATTTCCAACACCAAATAATATCATATAGAATGAGAGGGTAAAAATAGATTTTGATGGACATAGTGGTTACCTTTGAAGCGTAATTAATCCAAAAGCGTAACAATCCAAAGCAACACCGACTCTACTCATAAGCTAGGTCCAAAACTGTGAACCTGAGAATTAATATAATCTAAGACCATTACTATGACTATTAAGAACGATATTGATATTCCTAATCGGTCCATTATAATAATCACCTATAATCCATGCTTAAAGGCTAATATAATATGACCATAAGAACCATACTATTCTAATTACTAACTAATATCAAAACAAGGTTAAGACCAATAATACCAACCTATAGTTAAGATATAATATTATAACTACACTAAACTAAAAGCTTAACATTAAACCAAAATATTACCTTAAACTGCCTAGCCCCGGATTCGAACTCACTCCCTCCGGCTCACACACAAGCACCATACCGCCACGCCATTCCATCTCTTCTGTTACGCTGCGAGACTACAGAACCAAGCCTCCTTCCTTGAACCTACGGTTAACATGAGCGGAGAAGAGTGTACTGCCGGGCTTCGCCGCTACAGTCTAACGGAAAGAGATCCCCCGCTGAGCTCGCCCGCCACCTTGCACCACCGGAAGGAGAGAGAGGGGACCATGTTGCCGACGAGCCTCCTCCAGCCACGCCGCCGCCTTCACCCCTGCTGCATGCCGAGCGTCCACTCCTGCCACAGCCACGAACCACCGCGGAGCTCCAAGGTGGTAGCTTGATGCTTGCTAGCCGTTGATGAGCTGCTCCAACGCTGCTGCGTCATAGAGCTCCACCGCCTGAGTCCGTCTACAATGTCGCTGCTGGAGATCAGAGGAGGCGACCGCCATTACTAAGCCCGCTGCCGTCGCCATCTGGAGTACGTCGGAAACGAAGAAGGTGTCGCCGAGGAATAGAGGACGAAGATCGGAGAGGAGAACCCGTTGCTGTTGTTCCGTTCGTTGGACAGCTCTGTTTCACGGAGCTTATAGCACCGCCACCGGCTACCGCCAAGCCCTTGCCACTGCCCGAAGATGCTACTACTGGAAGGAGAAGAGAAGGGACCTGCCGCTGCCTCCGCCGCTCACCGTCGGGGACATTCGATGCCGGAGAATGGAAGCTGCTTGCTGGAGTTCTTCATTGTTCTCGGCCGGTGGACGATCTTCGACAGAGAGATGAGAGGTGTGAGAGCAACGAGAAACACGAGTGTGAAAGGGAGGATTCTTTTGGCTGCTAATCAAAGGAACATTACTATGTATAGTAGGGTAAATATTTCCACTTTGGGCTAAGGCATTTATGGAAAGATTATACAATTGGACTATGCTAGTTGGGTCAAGAGGCACTTGAGCTAATATAGTTTGGACTCAAGACCAATTATAGTCTATAAGACACATGTATATATATAATTATGGGCTTAGTATAATCCTTAGGAACATTTAAATTATGTGGGCTCAATAATAATGTTTATGTGGAAGACATATATATATATATATACATACATATATGAATATTGGGCTATAGACTATTATTATTAACATAACAATAAAATATATGTATTAGAGTATGTAAGAAATAATGATACTTATAATTATTTAAAATAATTACTTAATAATAAATAACCCCTCATTTTAAATATTTATATTTATAATAATAATAGTAGGGAAAATGCGGGGTGTTACACGTCCAGCTGCTACCCTTTTACGTTGTCGCCGATCGCCTGCTGCATTCCCATTAGAACGTGAAGAGCTCTACTGTTCGTCGCCGGAAAACAGGGGAGATTACCGCCAACCGTCATCGCCGACTTGCTTACCTCGCCGCCCACGCCGGAGAAGGAGAAACCGCCGCCAGGATCCTTCTTTGTTGTTATGGCCGTCGGTGGGTGAGGAACGAGAGGGGATGAGGGATAGCCGAGAGCAAAGTGGAGAGGAAAAGGAGCTGCTACCATGCATCATATACTATATATGCATTATGCTATAACTAGTAGCTTTAGGTTTCCACTTTGGGTTTGGGCTATATCAATATGGAAACTATATAATTTAGACTAGGCTAGTTGGGTCAAATTTTGTTCAAGGCTAAAATGGGTTGGGTCACCAATCATAGTTTATAAGATATAAATAAATAGTCATAGGCTTACTATAGTCTTAAGAAAATAGAAATAATGTGGGCTCAATAATAATGTTTATGTAGGAAATATATATATATATATCTATAGAAATGTTGGACCATAGACTATTATTATTAATCATAATAATAAATTTTATATAAGAGTATATAGTCCCAAGCCCATAGGAAATAATGATACTTATAATTATTTAAATAATTGCTTAGTAGGAAAATAACCCCTCATTTAAATATTTATATTTAAAATAATAATAGGGAAAAAATGCGGGGTGTTACAATAGGATCATCTCTTTGGCGAGATATAGCAAAGAGATGTAGCCCACTACTCACATCTCCCGCTCTCAATCTGAGAAGATGAGATCCGGAGGGAACTTGTAGACAAGGTGTTTGATAAAATTCCCCAACCGACTGAGGATTGGGAGCTTGAGTGTGACGCCACTCAAAACTATGTTTCGAGATCCTTCAATCATGACTCAATAGAAATCAATACTCTACTTTACACCTCTAACCAATCTCCATGATATCTTAGCCCCATCCGCTATTATTTCCCTTTGTTTATCTCTTTATTTCACTATCCCTTATCCTTTTAACAAATCCTTTTTATCAAAATCCCTTTGATCCATCTTAAGAGTTACTTCAAACCAACCAAGATAGCAAAGCCGTATATTCTCCTATTTGTCATCCACGAGAGATACGACACTCGGGGAGTTTATGACTCTTCGTTTTACCACTAACACCCTCCATACTTTCACAATCATCCACTCACCTATACGAACAATCAATTTGTCAAAAGGGATAAGAGGATAAACCAAGTATGCATCCCTCTTTCCACACTTTAGCTTCCAGCATAGGCCTGCTCTCGTTATAAATGCTCTATAAGAAATGGAGACATAACATACAAAAAGGGTTTTCGGAGTACTATTCAATTATTATAAGCTGATAGAAATATAAAAGCAATAAAAATAACAAAAACTTAGATAATAAAGCATATAAATAAGTAGAATTATTCAAATAGAAATGCAGAAAAGTAAAGCAGTTGGAAATTAAATAACATAAAGCAATGAAGATAAATAAAGCGAAGTAAAGAAATGAAGGAAATAAAAGTCGTAACCCCGCGCATAGGAATCCTAATGTTCGTATGGGGCTAGCAACCATAGTAACCAAAGTCAAGAAGTTCAGTTTCAAGTGTCAATAGGTCAGGATCGAGAAAAATCAGAGGAAAGCATCAATCATCACCGAAGGGATGGAATTACCTGTCGAATCTAGCTTCAAGAGCGGCAATTCTCCTATCATTATCCTCCACCGCCTGTCTCATGCGGTTGAGGTCTTCGATGTGGACATCCTGTCTCGCGGAGATGGATGTGAAGTGGCCTTCTTGCCATGTATGCTGCTCACGCCAGTAGTTCATCTGTTCCTCAAGGAGCTGTCTACGAAAATTCTGAGTCCTATCCCAATCCATCGGAGTAGGGCCTTGCTCCTGTGCAGCGTTCTCCTCTTCATTCTCTTCCTCGTCCCCATCATCATCCTCATCAGAAGCATCTTGATCAGGTGCATCATCACCTCCAAGCCTTAGTTCTGCAGCAAAGAACTCACCCACGGGGAAAGAAATTGAGCAACCGTCGGATCTCTCCCCCATCAACTGGTTCAGTAGGCCCAACCCGATGCACAGTTTAGTAACAAAAGGTCCAATAAACAAAGTCTGAACCTTAGGCTTTTGCTGGGTCTGGAGCCATTTCCTAGCCTGAACGCCCATGTTGATGTTGACATCATTCTCCATGCACCACATGTAAAATAAATACTGCTTGTATACCTTATTGTGATTTGTGGTTCGGCCAGAGAGATTTATGGCAAAGGCTAATCTGATAGCCTTCAGAGCATTTCGGGTGATGAGTTTTGCCTTTAAGTTTGAAGAGTTGTATGGGGCATTGTTTGTGATGCTTCTCCAATATTGTCTAGCAACTTCGTCTATATCAAAATCTTCCTTGAAATCTCTGAAATATGGCATGGACACGCTTGCTGCATCATGGAAATCGAGTGTAACTCCTAAAGTGTTGACAGACATACTGTAGTGGTTGCCGAAAAGAGTGAATGAAATATGCTCTCTCGCATTGTTGACTTCCCTTCTAATCTCCAAGGTCGCCAAGAATTCATAAGTGACAGGCGCATAGGTGGGTCCTCTCCACGCAAACAGATGGCGGAGCTGTGGATGCCTAAGAAGCCTATTTACTTCGTCCAAACAACCAAATTCTCTTAAAACATTATCCTCAAAGTGACAGCCAACAGAAAGCTGATTTCCTTTATAGTTATCCACTGTCGCGAGTTGAATGGGTGTCAAGTGTCGTAATGACCTTGACCCCGGCTCTTGTATATCCTGTTGAGCTGTAGCTTGTTACCGTGTCCTTGATCGACTCGATTCTCCTACATCATGCTTTGATTTCTTTGCAATTTCTTTCGAGCGTCACATCCTACAAATTATAGAAATTATCATTCATGGTAATTGGCTTTGAATAAGTCACCATTATATTTATGTAAAATTCCTTGTCAAGATAATGGATTTCAAACATATAGGGCTAAGAATATTTGAAAATTTCGCCATAGTTTCCCCTATATTTTGGACAATTCTAGCATAAGAATATCAACAATATCATTCTATTATCACACACATGCATAAAATCATCATAAGATATATCAATTTGATAGTCAAATAAGAAGTCAACTACAAAAGTCAAGAATTTCAAAAAGTCAACTTCATCTTCTTCCCCAAATTTAAGATTAGGGTTTTGAAATTGAAAATTCAATTTGGGCAATGTATCATGTGAAAAATCAAATTGATGACATATAATAGTTCTACAACAAGTTTATTCATCAATTAAAGTATCAATTTCATAATTTAAACAAGAAATTTAACAAACCCATTTGTTCATCAATGGTGTTCACACTTGAAGTTAAAAAATATATAACAATCCATCAATGTAACCATCAATAATGAAAGAAAACATCAAAGGATAGTTCTATGAAGCATTATAACCAATTTAAACTTTAAAAATCATTCAAAATCATGCAAGGCAATGTAGAATAAATTTCACATTCAAGCTCTTCCAAACTCATGAATATTCAAGGATAAAGAGTTAAAGAGATGAAAAATTACCTTGATGTTGATGTTTTTGGTCTTCTTTGAAGGTAAAAAGTAAGAATATGTTCAAACCTTGAGTTTGGTTCTTCCTTGCGTGGAGAAGAGAAGAGAAAAATGGTGTTTTGGGGCAAAATGGCGTGGAGTGGCCGAACAAGGGTTTTAAACCCGTAGGGATGCTTCCACGCCGGTCACACTCGTTTGACCGTGCGTGGGAGCTCTCTGTCTCGCTCCCACGCATGGCAACACGCTTATGAGCGTGAGTGGGAGGCTACTGCCTCGTTCTCACGCACGGCTACACACGTGTGAGCCTCGTGTAGGTCCACTGCATT